>JAOVYW010000037.1:3089160-3102267 GCA_025775045.1 Hiodon tergisus | reverse complement strand
TATTATATCCCACACTGACCTCTATGAGTGATCTACGATTACTTCACTACTTATACCTGCCACTGTCAGCTGGTCCTGCCACTGACAGCTGTAGACAGCTGTGGTACTGGTGCAACAACCCAGTTTTACAGTTGTGAAATAGGTATCAAGTCTTCAACTTCTGGTAGCTGTCTGAAATACAGGCTACACCTTTTGTAAATAGTTACAGCTGTTTGTCTGCCAGAAGTAGGGAGAGGTCCTGAGGTTGTCACAACGTTCTGGTTTAACCGTTGAATTAGTCTATAATATGGTTTACTTGTGAAATCATCTGGTGATACTACTCAAACAATTAAGGGTTGCAACAGAAGCAAAATCAGCACACCCCTGGTTTGACAGATAAATGATGCTACACCTCAACGCTACACCTTAACAAAACCAGTTCAAAGCTAAAACATCATGAATTGGATTACAATGTGGACTAGAATTTTACATATGCATTAATACGTTTATTTACATGTGAATAAAAGCTCATAAAGACAATTTTATGTCACTGTAAACCAACCTAAACGTAAAACTACTGACAATAATATCGTGATGAATAAAATATAATTAAAATACAGTTGGACTGATACTCAATATTAACATACATAAACAAATTCAAGTTCCTTCACTAGGATTCATGTGTTATCCTGAGCTTTTAAAATGTTATTATGTAAATTAAATTAAATATTTAGCTAAGCATGGCTAATTGGGTAAATGTAAGACAAGAATCTGGAATCATTTGCATTACTATTTATTGGCTACCAATAAAATAACTCAGAATTATTCAATTTGGTTGTTCTTTTATGAGTTTCAACAATTTCAGTGTCCAAATGCAAAATCATTATCTTATTTTTATTTAGAATAGTAGAAGTGGTAAATTGTTATATCTGAATGTTATTTTCATCTGTAATATAATGTACTGTGTTGTAACCTAGACTACATGTCGAGGTAATTGAAAATGAACGTGGAATAACTGAACTGCTTTATATTGTAAAATTGTGGCTGTTCGGTTGTTGAAAAAAAGAAAAGAATATTAATTAAAAAATAAGCAAGCGAACCATCAGAGGAGAATAATTACAACCTAAAGGCTGCTGCTGCTGCCATAGAGTGTGCTTTGTGAATGAATCAGATAGGTCGTCCCAACTCTCTTTGTCTCTCCGCTGTATGCTGTATTTTCCAGCGAGAGTCTTGCTTTATAAGGCTGATATGATCAGCACTGCGTGTCTGCTTGCAAGACGAGCAAAATAGCTCAACGCTGGTTTACTTTAGTGTTTCATTCTTTCGCTGTTTTTCCTCTTTGATTACAATTTTAAGAGTTGATACTGCAGCATGGCAACATCTATCGAAGTCGTGACAACGAAAATAACTCCAGAAGTGCTGAAACGCCTTCTTCAGGTTTATAATCTTTCTCGTCAAGACTTCATTGACACTTACAATGTACAACCTCTCGTGTACATCCCCGAGCTGCCAGCAAGTGCGAAAACAACATTTGTGATTATGTATGCAATAATTTTTGTCTTGGCTCTGGTTGGAAACAGTTTAGTGGTTTACATTGTTTTACGAAAACGAGCAATGCAGACTGCTACCAATATCTTTATATGTTCTCTGGCAGTGAGCGATCTTCTTATTACCTTTTTCTGCATACCTTTCACTTTACTTCAGAACATTTCTTCCGAGTGGCTTGGAGGTAAGTTGTTATTATCTACGATGCACAGGATATGTTGCACGCTTTCATTGTATTATTAGTAAACAAAAACTGAAAGTGTCTCGCATATAATTTCTTAACAAATGCACATTGTAAAATGTTTACATGCAATGCGTTATGGATGTGTTTTCAAATGTTGGGTTCACGTTACATATGAATACACATGTTTCCGGTTTATATCTCCTTTTTTTACTGGTATGAAATAAAAACCTAACTGTGATATATTGATAGTAATAGTACAGAAGTCAAATAATGTGATGTAGAAATTAATCAAATGGTGTAATGTAGGATTCTGACCAGTCACCAGGTGCAAAGTGTGGTGGAGTCGCGTTTGCAAAGGATGTTGAAAAATTAAATGTATTTTAATTGGATTTAGGCTGGGAACAAATCAAAACTTTGACAACCGGCTTATCTCATGTTGCCTATTTAATAGCGTTTTCTGTTTCTGTAAGTAGTTAGAAGTTGGGGGAATGGGGGATTCAGGGACACACAGTTTGAAATAGTATTAAGCAATAATGCGCCGATCTGCATTAGACTACTAACGCGAAGATACCGCATGTTGAATATGCGGCAACAAAAGCACTTTTTTCAAAATGTATATATTTATTTAATCAGTTGTGTTATGAATCCCTTTTCCCGTAATAATTAAAAAAAACAATTTTTAAATAGCCATCAACCTCAACAATGTGAGAAAAGACTGAGGCTGGGACCAAATCAAAACTTTGACTACCCCATTTAATCGCTTTTAAAATGGCATTTTAATAACATTAAAGATTCTTGTTGTAAATATATTATTTCTTCTTCTAAATAAAATAAAACTATTAAATATAGTTATGTAAAGTGCAATCAGTGGTTTTGGTCCCAGCTAAAAATATACTCAAAGTTGAGTGGATTAGTGCAACAATTAGATCTACATGATTTAGATCTAATTTAGATCTAAGGAGCTCCTCTGGTGACATCACCTGTTAATAAAAATATCGAGAGGCCACGACTAAATAATCTCGTTCCCACGAATTATTATCCCGTTCCCAGGCGTTACATAGTGATGTCACTAGAGGGGCTCCGTATGATTCAAACCCATAAATGCTCAGATGGAACAAAAACATACTCCCAGGACCAGGATGTTGAAAGGCCCGAATTATATCAATAAACTTAATTAATTAATTTCCATTTAATTCATTGTATTATTAGGAAATTGATGCAGATATGTGATAGTATGAGGTTATAGAATATTGTTGCTATTTTGTTGGTTTGCTGTGATGTAAGCTTTATTGATTCCCTTATCCCGAGATAATTGCTAATCTTACAATTTGACACTTTAGTTAAAAAAGTGAGTTATTTTCTGAAGCGACTAGCCATGAGGGACCACATAAACATCAGGGTTTTGAACCTACAAGTCCAGTACATCAATCAACATGTCAATCGATCACCTATGACAGAACTTTAACTTTTGCTTGCCCAAAGTTGAGTCATTTGCCAAGTTAGAGATATAAAAATGTACATAACATAAGCAAAGGAAAATATTCATATTCATGTTATTGGAAAAAATCATCCAAAAACAGCTCGAGAGAATTTCCTTTTCCCCAATATCGTGTTATTGTTTGGTTTCATAATGAGCCCTGATAGGTTTGAGCCTCCTTTTGTGAGAACTAATTGCCAGATGGGTCTGTCATAGATAGGTCATTGGAGCTAGACAAGAAAATTGCAATTTCTGTTATGTCGTTGAAATGCCACTGCATTGTGGCTTTCTAATCTAAAATTGTTTTGCACACAATAAAATCCTTACCATCAAAATGTAATAGCTACCCATCATTAAGCACAACTTCATCGCTATCATGGAACAGTCAGAACCTAGTGAACCAGGACCTTATTGTCAAAATCACGCTGTGGCGTTGCTTGGGCTCTCCTTCATATGAGTGCACTTCCGTTTATTTCAAATGAAGCGGAAGCTCGTGTCATATCCCTCCACTAACTGTGTTCTTTCCATCTCTGAAAACATGAACAGGTTGTTCCCAAATGTTACCAAGGGTTTGTGCCCAGCAACTTGGTAATCCAATCCGGTAAAGTTCTCCTGTGGCTATTTTCGACGATTGAGGATGATCGCAACGATGCCTTTCATCCTTTTTCCCAGACCTGTGGGGTAGCTCCTCGTAAAAAGCACCAAATGTGCACCAAATTTTTACACTCTGTCCAGGGTCACTGAAATCTCTATGTGTAGCCAGGTGGACGCATAATGCCAGACTCCAGAAGCAACCTTTTTTTATGTACACTCAGGCAGGACCGCTAGGAAGGGATATATTTCCCATGTGGATCGTCATATATGAGTAGCCACGCAATGACTGCGTGTATTCTATTACCCTTTTACTTTACGTTTTTTTGTTTCCTACCTATATGTAGGCAGAACAAGAAAGCACTATTGCATTACATTGTCATATAACAAAACATATTGCTAATAGTTCATACGATTAGCAATTAGTAAATAATTGATCCTGAAATACATCCTGAAATCACATTATTTCCAGCGTTCTACCCTCTGCAATCCAATCACTGTGGAGTCTACTTGACACACATTGCATTCATTACCTAAAACCATAAATCTGGCATATGCTCAAACCATTTTTGTTCCTGTTTTAGGAGTCCTGGTGTGCAAGACTGTCCCCTTTGTGCAGACGACGGCCATAGTTACTGGCATCCTCACCATGACCTGCATCGCCGTGGAGAGATACCAGGGGATTGTCTACCCTTTGAAAATGAAGAGGCAGTATACACAGCGGAGAGCTTACAAAATGTTAGGTAGGGCGGCGAATATGGCTTCATAATAAATAATATGGGTACACATTAGAGATTTAAATAAGTTGTAAAAACATTGCAGTTGCATTTCCTATATGATCATTGAAATTTTCGAGAAAACAGCCAGCCGTCATTTTTTCTCATTTTTGAGTAGCAATAAAGATGAGTGTGTACCGTGAAGTGGTTCCCAAGTGAGGAGGAAAATGAGGTCAACAGCATAACAAAACACACACACTAACAGATGCACGTCTGTTTCCACTCACGTCAGAGTTCAATTTATTTTTCCATTCAATATAAATTTTTGTTTAATTATATTTTTCGGTGATGTAGTCATCCTAACAAACGTCTTTCACCTACCTGAACAGGTCTTCTCTGGGTTGCGGCTGTGATTGTTGGATCTCCAATGTTGTTTGTACAACAGTTAGAGGTCAGTGCCGCAAATGCCTAAAACTACAGTCCTTGAACGTACTAACTATATCCGGTTATATGTAACTATATAACACGTAAAGCGTCAAAAATGGTTTTTTTTACGCTATTGAAATTATTGTAAAGCAAAGCTCATTTGTTTTTATTCCAAGACTCAAAATATTTTACATTTATTTATGTAATAATACATTTCCATAAATACGTGATAATAATAATCACATGGCTTCTGATTTATTTTACAGCTTTGGCTGGAATCAAATCAAAAGTTTGTCAACCCACTACTCGCACTTTACATAACTGTATTTAATAACGTTTTCTTTTTTTTACATCAATATGTCATGTCTTATAGACAAAAAAAATGATATAATGTAAAATAATTAAATAATAAACATTATATAACAAATAATGTATGAATGGCATAAAGCAATTCGGCAGCTAGAATGCCAATGACTGTTTCACTTTCAGGTCCAAATGAAACCCCTTGGGTCATAAACACATTGAAAGATGAATCTTGTTACAGTGAACAATGACCACGGGTCTGGGTTCATTTAGTAAAACTGCACAGGTCTTACAAACATGTATCAGGATTACAATTTTAATCAGCCATGTGCAGGTTCAGTCATTAACTTCCTGCCTGCTTAGAAGATAATGTGCTCATTACTGGAGGATTGGATTGGTTTTAGGAGTAGTCTGGATATAAATAATCTATAACGATGACTTCTAGTTTCAATCTGTCAATTATGCTTATAGTCAGGGACTTTTCTATTTAAAAAAACCCTCAATGTGCTTGAGACCCATTCAGCATTTCAAACAATATGACAATGGTCAAAGCAGTAAACATGCAAAATGTCACATTAAGTTGTGGTAGCAAGGGTCAGAATATCCAGCTGTGTAAGTGGATGAATGTAGAAACTGCAGGCGGTGTAAATAGCTTCGGATATATAAAAAAAAGCGTCTGCTAAGCAACTAAACTTTAAGTATAAATGGCCAGGGAAGTTTGACAACAAGGGATGCATGCGATGACAAAGCCACAATCATTTGCATTGCAGTTCCCTGATTTTACTATCCACCAAGCCGATAAATACACCTCTGCCGATTTTGTTCCCAGGTCAAGTATGACTTCCTGTACGACCGCCATCACGTTTGCTGCCAGGAGGGCTGGCGGTCGCTCACCCATCGGCAGGTATACGCCACCTTCATCCTGGTGGCGCTCTTCCTCCTGCCCCTGGCCGCCATGCTCATCCTCTACACCAGGATAGGGATTGAGCTTTGGATTCGCAAGCGGGTCGGGGACTCCACCATCTTGAGCACAATGAACCACAGAGAAATCAACAAAATCTCAAGGTTGGTTGAAACCTCTGATGGTTTAGGTCCAAAGCATTTTATTTTCCTACTCGGTCTGCAATATCCATGATTACTGAATTGCGCCCAAAGCCCAATTATAGGACATCACCATTATGCTTCTACACCAGGAGTCTTTGAACTGTGTGGAGCACAATGTGCTAGGCTTTGCTTGGCAACTAAAATATTAAATGCATGACAACAACGTTGCATTTTACAGAATAAAACGCACGGAACGGAAACTGAGTCAGCAATAATGCAGTAATAGGAGTGTTTACAGTGCATCAAACATTAAGTTCACGACCTGGACTACCAAGTGCTTTGAGAAATCCTGCATTAACCATACTAAAGGAGGTTGTTTTGTCATGTTCCAGAAAGAAGAAGCGGGCTGTGAAAATGATGATCACAATAGTGCTCCTGTTCACAGTCTGTTGGGCTCCTTTTCATACAGTGCACATGCTGTTCGAGTATCGTAAGTATATAACCCTCCAAGACTGAACCATACTTAGTAAGCCCTTATATTCAGGAAGGTAGATTCTCTAAGGTATACATCACCACCCCACCCCCCATTCCCATTCCTAGATGATCTTGAGAAGAATTTTGACGAGGTGACGGTCAACATGATCATCGCCATTGTTCAGGCCATCGGCTTTTTCAACTCCTTCAACAACCCCATTGTGTACGCCTTCATGAACGAGAACTTCAAGAAGAACTGCGTGTCCACCCTCTCGCGCTGCCTCAGAAAACCAAACCAGCCGGCTGTTGCCACGGAGAGGGCCAAACTGAGCGTGCACTTCACCAGACAGGAAGCCTTCCTTGGGGAGATGCCCAGAGTGGGAACCAAGTCCGGCGCCAAGATCCAAGTTCAGAATGCCGCCTCAGAGAAATCGCGTGGGGAGACATCTACCGCTTTCGTTGAGGAAAAAATGTCAACACTCAACACCGAGTTGCCTGCAAGCAGTGGCTCTTGTTTGAAATGAATATATTCCATATTTTAGATAGAAAATTTGATATCAAGATTAAGCATCTAAGCTAAAGGGACCTCAAGGTAAATGCTAAAGTTGTAAATATGTCAAAATATTTAAAGAGATATCTTGTGAATGTGCATTATGTCCTATTAGAGCGATTACTTTAGAGGAAGCAGATTTTTGTTTTATTTGTACTTTGAAATGTTTCAAAAAGTTTACTAGTGTTCACTGTTTAAAGCAGGCTGACCATGTTAGTATCAATTAGAAACAACACTAACAATTACACCTTAAACTTTTTCTACAAAATACAGAATGCAACTGTGCGTCTTTGATTGATTGTTTTATCTGAAATGTGATTAGCGTATGTTGTTAATGTTATAGAGCAAGCTGTAAAAGGTGTTTGTAACATGTCATTTGTAGCATTTTGTATAACACTTAAATTGAAGTGTATATGTACAGCAAAGGAAATTACATCCAGGGGAAATTAATTGCAAGGACAGGACTGCTAAGCAATTAAATAAACAAGATTGTAATACACTCAATTTCAAATATGTGCAAAAAAAAATCATGCAAGCAGATGTGTACAAAATTTTTTGTATAAAGTATGTCATCTAACATTACACAAGCATGAATTACAGAAAGGTATAGAGGTTGTGCTTGAGGAATACAGTAGAACAGACACTTAATCAAATGTTTATTTTTCGCATTGTCCTTCTGCTAGGTTTCATTGGCACACGTTTACCCAAGGGGGAATTAGGTTGTCATCTACCTCTCCAGTCTCTGGGAGATGAACAGCCTCACATTCAAGGTTAACCTCTGTTGTGCCAGCTAGTGTAATAATTGCTTTAAGTATACCACTGGAGCCGCAGACACAGCTCAGGAAAAGCCTAGGCTCACCTCAAATTTGTGCTGAACCACCATTAGCAACTCTGTATCCTGTAGCATGCTAAATGAGAGCAGCTGGGACATAGCTGGGGTTAGTGCTTGTGAACAGAGACAAAAATACTACTGCCACTCAGCAACTGGGGAGAAATTCCAAATAACCAGATGGCTGACAGGGTCTGTCGAAATATTATACAGCAATAAATGGCTTAAAAAGGTGGAACATGCAATGCTCTGAAACCAGGTGGATGTCTAGACCAGATCCAGAAGACAGAAGCATATGAGGAAGCTCCACAGAAGAGTCTGAGGCTGAAACACAGAGAAGATCTCCCTGAGAAGATCTCCCTGGGTCACACACGCGGCTGATCAACGCCATACAGAGAAGTAAATTCACAGCATTAGCTTTACAGATCAGTATGTAGAGTAAAAACAAAACAAACCTGGAAGCTGACTTTCAGTTCAGTTCATCAGACATTTCAAACAAGGAAAGCTCTGCTTTCTGATGAAAAGCAGGAACTGATTGTAAATGACTAAGACCAATGAATAAAGAACAAGACATGGAAATTAACCTGGAGAAAAATCTGGATTTAAAATCATACCAAAGCCAAGTGATGTGAAAGAGCACACTTACATTTTATTAATGTCCAATATATTTGAAAATATTTACACACATTTTACACAGTTGAGAAATAAGCAAATCATCTCTATGCATTAAAGAAATAAAATGACCTTCAATACATCCCCTTTTTTTGTACATTTAGTAAATGTACAATAGCTTGAGAAAAAACAAAAACAAATGCCTTACATTGACAGTTTCCGTTTCATGCTAGCAGCTTTAACGACAGAAACAACCGAATGGCAACATGGGCAAATCACCCATCTCCAATTATGAAGTGCGAGTGTAAAAAACACACAAAAAACAAAAACGAAACGCTCAACAGACCGCTGGTTTAAAATTTACAGAATAATAAAACACGAATATGAACTTACAGCTGCTATTTAAGCCAAGCGGAGAGCACCTACTCATTGTTGTCAAGGCTGGGGCACTGAGAATCTAAATCTAAGGCCAAAGGCAAAGAGCTCATCCTTGTCTTGAACATTAACATCATGTCCGTCACAACAAAGTGAGCGGCAAATTGAACGCATTCATTATTCATGGAGAGCATTATTTGAGAACTTCAGCGGTTCATGATGGAACAGGCTTATGAAAAGCAGTAACCTGCATGCTTTACGAATGCCTCACCCAGTGTGTTTTTTTTGTTGTTCCAGTGATTTATACAGACACTCAGAAACCATGGCAATGACAACTGAATAGATGAGAAGGATAATAAATCGGATTTGACATATCGCAGCAGTGAGAATCCTTCTCCCCCTCCGTGCTATAGTGTCAACAGTGGATGAAATGATCATTTCATTTTCGGCACCCATTCTGTTCAGTGCCGTCGGGAAAGCGCATTTAGTCGTATGCCTTACGACAGGACCACCTTACATTGCAACCAGCGAAAACAAGACTATCCGAAATTATTTGAAGAAGTCATTATGCATAGATTTGACCCAAAAAAAAGCATTTGTTTGTGGAGACTTTAGTTTTTTTTTTTTTAACTCACCAGTCACACCACGGAAGGGGCAGCCTTTATCAACCGTAACAGCACACATCCAAAACCCTTCGAAAATAACCTTTCAATCCCAAACCAACGCAGCCCACAATTACAGAGCATTTTTATTCAGCAAACGATCAGAGAAGTCACCTTCTCAACCCCGAAAACAGAAGCTCCCGTCAACAGCTGCACTACGTGATCACGGGGATGTGGAACTCAGTGTTGTCGAACAGCAGGGGTCTCTTGGGCGGCGTGGGGTCCTTCTCTGCTTTGTGCAACAGTTTGAAAAGTCCAGTTCCAATGTTCATAGGAATTCCCATAATAATGCATTCCGATACACCTAGGAAGAAAGATCAGAATAGAGAAAATTTCAGAAATTATCCACATAATTTTTATATATATGATCTGATCTAATGGGAAGCCATTTTGGCCCAACACAGGTTACGCCAATATATAAATATTCCCCAGAACAGTGAACATACATTTGATTTATCTTCTGCAAAACCATCCGTGCTTTAAAAAAAAAAAATCAATTTCTGAATGGCCTTTAAAAATACACTGAGAAAAGCTTGAAACCAATATTGTTCCTAAAAACATTTTTTTTAAAAACAGATAACTTAGCCCATTGTTACACAGCCTATTTAAAGTGTATTCAACACTGGCGTGCTTGAGGACGCGACTAATCCTCTTAGTGTGAATTAAAAGTTCTCTTTGAATTCCCCTGCTGCCCTCTCACTGTGCTGACATTACCCATTACAGTTCTTCGTTACAAATCCCATAGGGGGGAAAAAAGAAAAGAAACCTTTAACCCCACGAGTTCGCCTTTGTCTATACTGATATAATGAAGTTTATTTAGATCCTCGTTCATAACTAATGTAAGTGAGATACAAAAGACCTAGTCGCAATGCCCTCGTTATTGTAATTCAAGAGCGTCCAAGTCCTTCTTGGTTGCCAGGTGACGAAATGTGTCGTGCACTAACACAATTAGCTATACAACACTATCACAAGAGTCCAATTAATGTGTATGCGATACATTTTCTTCAAATGTAGTAACTAAATCCCCACCACAACAAACTCCTTTTTCTTGGAGAACATGACCTCCTCACAGCCCTGGGGCTCATGCTACTCTAAGGGATGTAGCTAAAGGCCCAAATTGGCTGGGGACAAAAAACACTGTTCCTGGGAATCGCTCCTCTCCACGGTCTACACTTCCTTACAAAACAAACATCATCAACCTGTCTCTGCCTCTCTGTGGCATGCACAAAACCACTCCAAAGGCTGTGCTAACAAGGATCTGGAACACTTTATTGCTCAAGCTGGGCTGAACCATCTGGACTCAATCAGAGTCAGGTGCTCAATCAGATAACAATAGTCCTTCGGGAGGAACCCAATGAGAAATCGCGCAGTTCTGCTAAATCTAACTCGCTCAACCCCGCGAGACATAAGGAGCAACTACAAATCCCCCAGATGTACAAACACTTCCAGCACAATTTCACATATTCACGAAGGTGCAAAAACACATTCAATTAGCATGCAAGTACAAAAAATAGAAGATGCACTGACCACAGACAGAGTCTTTTTGTCCAAAGTACGCTGCATCAAAAAGATGATCCGCTGTTTTTTCGAATGAAGCCAGCATCAAGACACTTTCCTTCATTTTGGCCAATCCAAACCTGGTGATCCCAAGAATTTCTCCCTACAGAGAAAATGTAAAGCATGATTTATAGACATAGGCAGAGCTTATATTCTCAAACCTATTCTAAACCGTATATATTTAAAATCAGCTACATGGAGGCTCTACAACTGTATTGTGTTGTTTTCATCTCTCACATTGCATCTGAGATCAGTTGCTAACTAGTGTTTAACATTAGCAGCCACCAGAAACCACTAATGAAACTAGCTAGAAATGTAAAGTTAGCTAGCTACTGTTAAGCTCAATTAAAATTATTGTAAAAAGGAAACTTTTATTTAAATGAAATGTTTAACGTAAAAGCTTTAGTTCTGCATCATGCAATAAAGGACATTTTGTGAGGCATGTTGAGGCAAAACGGCACGTTTTATACGTTAACCCGATACGTTTTTTTAGTTCATAGCCATAGGGCACTGCAACTGACACAAGGGTAAACCTCAGTGTCGGTATTAAGGGTCCAAGGGTGGCTTAGTAACTGTCGGTAAAGCATTGAACCTCTTTTTGACAAACCTTATACGACATGAGATCGGCCAGCAGCATGACGTGCCGTCTGTCTATGCTCATTCCATGGTTCACCATGGTGTATTGAATCTCATTGATTATAGTTGACCTCGCAGCCTCGATACCCAGAGTTTTCTCAACCTACAATAAAGAACCAGTCCACTTTCTATGAGACGCGTGTCATTTTCACTTTTTCCAGAGGCAGGCAAACTCGCGAGAAAAATTGATTTAAATTATAGCGGTATATTGCAAGAATTAAAATGTCTAGCTCTCTTGAAAAAAAATAAACGATGTCCATGTAGAGAGAAAGACCCTTATGGGAGGTGCTCTTACCTCGTAGGTATTGTTTGACGTCGTCCTTCCACCATTGACCCCGTGCGTTGCCATGACACTTCGCATGTTGTCACCCTCTACTAAAAGCTTGTACTTCCGCTTACCGCTCTGCTCATCAATGTGAATGACGGCCCTTGATACCTCTGGAATACCCTGCACTACGATCTAACAGAAAAGGAGGAGGAGAGAAAAATGTGGCAAACACGATTTAAACGGATGGAACGAATCTTGGTATCCAAGCACATAAAACTATTCTTTTCTTGCCAACATTTTAAGACTACGTAATTATTCATTAATTCCCTGAAAATAATAATAATGATAATTGCCCATAGTGATGCAGCATGAGGGGAAAAAGCAGGATATTTAGCTTTCTGTCCTACCTTGGGAAGCTCCTCCTTGAGAGTCTGCAGGACGTAGTACATGGAGCTTTTGCTGTTCTCCCGAGGAGACACGCACACCACCGCCTCCCCATGGACCGCGATGTCACCGGGCTTCACTCGCAGCTTGGACATGCAGATGGAGTAGCGCACGGTCTCCGCATTGACCTGGAGCCAAATGGCTGAATGTGTCAGCGGTTCTACTGGTCCGGAACAGTTGGGTCAGTTTTAACGCGTTTCAAAACAACAGAAACCACTGCGGAAACTAAATCAAAGGAAAAACATTACAGTCCAATATAAAGATTTTGCCATCCGCCATTTGTAATACATTTTCTAAGCAGCGTCTATGCTGCAATGACTGGGGTCAACTATATACTTAGTGTCATGAGTTTCAAATGAGTGTAGTACAAGGTCTTCGGCAGAAAATTCACTGCACTGTACATTTTCTTTGGAAGCAGGTTGTAAACTGGGCAAT
>JAOVYW010000037.1:3063226-3085318 GCA_025775045.1 Hiodon tergisus | reverse complement strand
AAAAAAGAAAAATCACACTTCCAAACCTTGCCTGGAATCTACATATTTTTATAACCGTTACATCATCAAAGTGCAATATTTGACAGGATTACTCCAAAAGAACACGTATCCAAATCCAAGCAATAGGCTTTCCGAGCGGGCCAGAGTCCGACGGAGAATGAACCCAGCTGGATAAGAAACGCATGCGAATACCCTGCCCAGGTTTGACAACATACTCAGCCTCACAGCACTGTCTAGACATGCTGGATTCACTGTACCTCCAAGTACTTTTCAGAGCCTGTCTCAGTTAAATCCTTCAAAGAAAACAAACCAATTGATTTAGATCAGTGGCTCCCAACATTTGGCGAAAAAAAAAAAAAAACCCCAACAAGTTTTGTCTTTTTCCCCCCCAAGCTCTGTAACCCCGCATCCTTTTTGTACCACCAACAAAGATCTTTAGAAGAGATCATTTTCATTCAGTACAAATCTGTGGAAAATTGTTTCTGTAGAAATGAAAAAAAATTATTTTGATCCCAGGACTACAAAACTACCCCATAGTTGGCTTGTTATTGCTATAAGAAGTCTGAGTGCTTTGAGATGAGACCGCCATCATGGATAATTAGGTAGAAGGCATGGTGCATGAAGCAAAACGTCAATTCACAAATCAGGTTTTCGTACAAAAACAGGTATAAAAAAAAAAAAAAAAACTCAAAATCTTAAAGGGGCAGGATACAGATTCCCCACCTACTGGTGCATTACACCATATACATCTTTATACATTCATTTTCTGCTGTTAGTCGGTTGCACAGAACTGTGACATTTAATTCCCATCCAAATCAAAACACCACCCGCACATATACCCTTTTTTGAGTTTTGAATTTTATGTCAAATCAATGTCGGTTTTCATAAATGAAAGAAACTCACATTTTTTTGTGTGGAAATTTCCTATATTTATACACAAAGCCTGTTTTTCATATTTTCTCATCTCTACTGGTTAGAATTTGAAGGAAGAGTCACTTCATCAAGATGACTGCCAGAATCTAATAAACTAAATGCAATTTTTTTGGAAAGACAGCCGTTGCATAGAACAAAAAGAACTGCATAATCACATTCATACTCATTATAAGCAAAGAGGAAAATCAAACCACAGCATTTCCTAGTTACTGACGTGTTACACCAGGCGATACCTTGAATAGACAAGGCCAATTACTGGATATAGACCTGAAATCTCCACTTTAAACCAGGTTTCCTGCTGTGCCAACACAGCCATTGGCGCAAGTCAGTACAGGCATGTAGTGTTGGTGGTATCACGGTGTGGTGGAACGCTTTCCCTCGATATGAACGTCTGAAGGCCACAGCGTATCTGAACGTTGTTGCTGACCAGGTACACCCCATCATGGCTACAGTTCACCCTTTGTCACACGGAAACTTCCAGCAGGATAACGCACCGAACGGTTCCAGGAATAAGACAGTAAGTTCAGTTCAGAGTGGCCTGCACAGGTCCCAGACCTCAACCCAACAGAGCATCTTTTGGGTTGAGATGGAAACCGTATCAGCGTCCAATCAGCAGAAACAGTGCGATGCCAGTGCGTCATCCCTGTGGAAGGTTTCTGACACCGTGTAGAATCCATGCCTGAAGATGACCGGACGCATAGAAGGAATCTGACTTTACCAGATGGGTGTACCTAATAAACTGGCCGCTCAGTGTATATGTGCGTTTCCAGTAAAGAATCTTTTTCCCCTACTGTTGATCTTTTAAACCTCAAGAATGAATACGGAACAATAGCCACACCCGTTGGCAAGCCCTGAACTGGAAAAAATTTTTAAAAATTAAATCAAATTAAATAAGACGATCGTTATAGATTGCTTTTTAAAGTGTAGCTAGGGCAAAATCATTCTAAGAACACAAATATGGAAAATGTATGTAAAAGTTGATAAAAATAAACAAACAAACGAAAGCAAAGTCAAAGCGAAGCGTTCCTCACATGCCGTTCTTACAAGAACAGGATCTGATATCGGATCGTCATGAACAGAACCAAATTAATACACAGAAAGTAAGCGAGAGTTCAAGAAAATCTAAATCAATGTTCACCAAGCTGGACGACCATATCCGAAAAATATATATTTATTTTTTTATGTATTTATTAATTGAAAAATATTTTTTTTCTTCTGTAAATCACACTGACCAGCCCTCGACCTCTCTCGTTTACGGACGTATCTCACCTCCAAGAAACTGTCTCTGCAACACTTAAAATCACTCCTCTTCATTATGGACTCTGCCGTGAGCACCAGCTCGTTCCTGCTGAGGGCGCGCTGATCGGGACACGTGTACACCGCCTTAAATGGAAATTAAATTCGGTCTTTAAAAGGGTGGTAAGAAAGCAGAGCCATAGTCATTATTAAACTTTACAGGCGTGAGTGGCACTTCATTCACATTACTATAGACAAAAAGCCACATCCTGCAATAAAAACCAAGATTTCACTGTCATTTGCTCAACCTTTCCTAGCTGCAGTCGCTGCCTAATAATCTTCAGAAATTTTGAATATTGCTTCACGAAAAAGATTATTAATTAATAAATTATTTATTTATTTATTAATAAATACAATTTATTTGCTTTAAAAAAACATTTCGCACTGTATGTGCTGAAATTGAACAAAGTCATTCTGGAACTGGGTGTGGAGAGCCATTTATACCTCCAAATGGGGAAGAAAAAAAAACTACTGGAGAAATACTCCTGCGTGATGAAAAGGTGATACGTTCCGCTGTGCACAGGGAAGCATGCAAACACAAAGAAGTATGGATATAAAACAGCGGCGGATCACGTACTCGGATATTATCCAGCACCCTCTTGAACTCCAGAGGTTCGTCCTTTCCTTCCATCGCGGCTGGATCCAGGCCATCGCCTCCGTAGATAAACTGGATAATGTCGCCGGTGGAACTACGCACGGTGAGGTCATACTGTGAACAAAGGTCTTCCAGGGACTTCACCAGACGCCTCTGCCAAAACAAAGGGTCAATGCACATCATACAACTTTATAGGATTTGGTTAGCCCTATAAAAATTATTTTATATGGGGGTGGGGGGGTTGGTGACCGTTAGCTGCATGTATCCCGTTTGGGGGTGTGGGGTTGGTGACCGTTAACTGCATGTATCCCGTTTGGAGGTGAGAACTGTACTGTGAGACAGTTTGGGGGTGTGGGGTTGGTGACCGTTAGCTGCATGTATCCCGTTTGGAGGTGAACTGTACTGTGAGACAGTTTGGGGGTGTGGGGTTGGTGACCGTTACCTGCATGTATCCCGTTTCGGCTGTTTTGACAGCCGTGTCCACCAGGCCCTCACGACCAGCCATGGTGTGGAAGAAAAACTCAGTAGGAGTCAGCCCAGAATAGAAGCTGTCTGCGACAAAACCCTTAGCTGCCGGTAGCTGCAGGTCGCAGGGGGGGGGGGGGGGAAACACCATGTTAAATAAATGTCTCTCACGGAAACCGCAGTTTCAGAAATCTTGTGATTCAGAGGTTGAGATCAGCAAGACGGTATAAAATGACACTGGTACCAATGTCCTATGACTAAACATATGCACGTTGGCAGGCCAAATCACCTGCAATTATCTTCCAAGGAAACTTAAATAGCTTGAGAGGTGTTCCTTAGTATGCCAATATAATCTACACCTTTTTATTAAACCTATACTACTGGAGGAAACAAGCCTCTTTGAGGTCAAATTAGATTTGAGAAACGACACGGATGACGGTGTTTAAAGACCGCAGCGTGCTTTTAAAATAGGCATAGTAAGTCTGCCCAACGTTGGGAGGAGAGAGCGGGTTTCGGTGAGAGGCGCACGCAGGCGTGGGCGAGTGTTTACTTTGGAGTGCTTCTCAAAGTGGGGCAGAGAGCGATTCTCAAAGCCGTCTGGTACCCTGGACCCACTTATGGCCTGCTGGCCCACACAGGCGATCATCTGAGAGATGTTAATGAATGAGCCTAGCAGGGAGAGAAAAACACACATCATTCATCATCATGGCTTCAACACTCTTTCTTTACAAGAGAAAAAACACACTTCATCATCATGGCTTCAACACTCTTTCTTTACAAGAGAAAAACACACTTCATCATCATGGCTTCAACACTTTCTAAACAATAGAAAAACACACTTCATCATCATGGCTTCAACACTCTCTTTACAATAGAAAAACACACTTCATTATGGCTTGAAGACTATTTATTTTCTTTTGAAAACGTCCTTTGATAAAAAAATATTTTAAAAAAACCTTTATTGCAGGCAAAAACACACTGGCAAAAGTAGTATTCCATGTTGAGGTTAGGGCCCATTATCTGTGTCTATTTTCACATTTAAAAAAATAGGAAAAAAAATTCGAAAACGAAGGTCGCCAAGGAAACCGCACTGCGTTTTAGTAAGGTACAGAGCGGCCCACGTCGGTGACACAGTCCAGTTCAAACAGGTGGCCGACGTCATTAAGGGTCCATAAGGGGACAAAGCAACCTAGATACAAGCTTCACATTTTAGACAACGTGGCAGGTTGACCTACCTTTAGAGCCACACAATGCCATAATCAGGGGGCTGTTGCTTTTGTCCAATTCAGTCAGGCAGGCGCTGCCGGCGTGGTCTCGGATCACGGACAGCTCCTTCAGAATAAGAGCCTGGAGGAAAATCGGGCAAAGCAACGTTCAGAAATACGGCTCTTATGGCGAGACCAGGCCCGGTACATATCATGAAGAGAGCCACCAACAGCAGCAATAAACAAAACTACTAAATGCTGTCGTTTGGAGTTCTTCGAACTCTCGATTAGCATCCACTCTATCCCCCAGTTTAGAATCCAAACCAAGACACTGAACCAACAAAATAAAAAGCTGCCGCCGTCGCGGACTGCAGTTTGAGACCCCCTGTGCTAGAGGAAGAAAAATAAACACTGTGAAAGACCACAATCACAGCTGTAAAACTACATTTTTAAAATATTCAGTAATTCATGATTTTTAGCCAAGTTCCACTTTTTCATGCATCTCCCTCATTAATTGGCAGCCAATTCAGGAATGGCGTCTAATCGTCATGAAAAACTAATTAAAAGCAGGGAGAAGAATAAACCCAAATGGTTTGAGTAATTAAGAGGCAATGCAGCACACCATGTGCGACGCAGAGAACAGAGTTTCAGTAAGAGAGGAAAGGGGTGGATCCCCAGGGAAGCGCTTTGATTGGCTTGAGCAGCCAATGGCCTCACCTCCAGGGTTTCCTCAGCTGTGCAGCCAGGCTGCTGTTGGAGCTTGCCTGTGTTCAGCGCCTCGATGTACTCATCACACTTTTTGTACCCCGCGTCCAGAAGGTCGTGTTTGGCTTTCAGCAGACCCTGGCCCGGGGTCACATCCCCGATCCCAATCGAAAATCCTCGGTTGGCTTCTCGAATAAAACAAGACAAGCTTGATTACGAACATCGACTTCCAACAACCGCATATACGGAGGTGGCGGAATCATTACCCTTTCAATAGGCACTCATTTTATGAACAACCCACTTTACTAAGAAGACACGGGATATACACGGGGAATACGGGGATGAATTCACAACGTGAAACGTACACAAGTAGACTGGCGCAAGCCTGGCCAGGCGGGACATGGCATTGGCGGCCTCCATCTGACCCCAGTCCCTCAGGAGGATGTAGAAGATGTTGTTCTTTGAGCCAGATCCCAGTGTACCTTTGTCCATGGTTCCGCACATAAGTTCGCTGTTCTGAATCACTACAACTTCAGGTACAGAAAGGCGGTTAGAAGCGGTCTAACAGGAAGGAGAAAGTCTGTATTTAATAGGCCCCTTACAGGAGTCGTTGAAGCACAGGTCTTCCCCACGACCGCAATACTGTTTGCCTTTGGTTCGCAGGTTAGCCTTGACGGGACAGGCCTTGCTTGGTTTCAGAATGAGACTGAAGATCTGCTTCCCGGTCCAGAGGGTGATGGGCTACAGGCACAAGCACGCATCACTTGAAATTTAAAGGAACTCCGTAACTTAAAAACAAACCTGCGCAAGATATTTTTCAAATCAGCGCCGGATATTATGTAAATAAATACCTTCAAGATCGAGGGTGGCGGGAGAGCGATTTTCACCTTCTCATCTTTTCCGACAAGGATGGAGGCAACTATCTGACACGCTTTTGATCTATCGAAGAATGTGTCTTTCAGAGTGAGCAGGTAGGCTCCTGTGATAAGAGAACACAGCCAAACACTCACACAACAATACATCTAACAATCCACTCTCCAATTGAAGAAAAGCAAATGCAGTACCTCTGTCCTTTTTTTTTTGCAGAAAAACAGCTTTGGAACAATATAAGTTTTTAGTTTGTTACTATAAAAATTGTGTCATTACTAAACAGCATCACAGAATGAAAAATTCATGATTTATCTACATCTATATTTTCCAATGCAATCTTTTTAATATAAAAATTGGAATCTTGAGGGTATGGACATTAAAGCTCACATTATGCATTTATTAAACTGGAAAATGAGTCATTTAGAAAATGTCAATTCTAAAAAGGTCTGACAGCCAAGCAAAAAGCTATTTGCCTACTCTTCAACAGCTGTAATCACCTTGTGAAAAGTTGTCCATCAGACGCCAATGTGGAGAGAATGCTCACCTGTCAAAAAGTCCTGAATAGCTGCAATCAGGGGCTCTCCATTTCTCGGCGTTACTAGATTGGCTTTAGTCTTGAAAGAAATGACAGTTTTGTTGGTTGAGCATATTCAGACTCTAAAATAAACAAAGCTATCACTAATATTTATTTATTATATATTTATTATCGCACCCCTCACCAAGTGCTTCACTGCAATATACAGTCCATGGTTTTGGTACAAGTGAAATTTCTCATTGGCTGCCTAACAGGCAATATGTTTAGTATGTAAATGACGTGCCATCCTTAATTTCAGTAAAGTATACCAAGAATAACAAGGCAGTGGGTCCAGAACGTATTCTGCCAGTTCATAAACATCAGGACGATTGGTAGGGGGGATAACTTACTCCCATCAGCACCAGGGCCTCTGCTTTGGCCTCCTCAGTCTGAGGGAGATGAAGGTTCATCTCGTCCCCATCAAAGTCGGCATTGTAGGGTGTGCACACGCACTCGTTGAACCGGAAAGTTCTGTGAGGCTTCACTCTGGCCTGGGTTACATTGGGGGGGGGGTGGAACTATTAGCGACATGCTAAAGATAAATGCATTAAAAAATGTAAGCTTGTTGTAAGACCTTTCTAAAGGCAGTGGCACTTGTTGTAGAGGCAGTGGCACTTTCTTTTTATATCCCAAAGGCATCACTTATATTCTCATTATCCAACGCAAAACCTCGAACTGGTTCAGCCGCCAGCTTCATTCCCAGGAGGCAAAGCGAGCTCTTCCTTTGTGCACGTCGGCCCGGCCCACCCCGGCCCTTTCCAGGCTCGTGGGCAGAGGCCCTCCGCTCAACTCACAATGTGGGCCATGATGCTGAGCTTGTGCAGAGACGGCTGCCGGTTAAACAAGACGATGTCCCCGTCGATCATGTGCCTCTCCACCGTGTCACCGTACTTCAGCTCCTGAGCCATTTTTTCCCGGTTCCCGTACTTCAGGAATCTGTATGGGAAGTACGAGAAAAACAAATAAATTAAACAGTAGCCGGTAGCTAGCTATACCAGACGCGATGAGAACATTCCACACACGGTATAACATTCCATATAAAAATAGGTCTATACACTGAGTTATTAAAGCAGATCCAAAAACCCTGCTCCTTTCTTCATTAAAAAAGGCGGCAGCGTGCTTGAATAACTAACACAAATCAAACAGTTACTGAAAAGTCAAACCTACCTCAAATGGGCAGATTTAGGAGAAACCAGCTGAACAGCAACTGTTTGGCTTGTGCAAATTTTTTAATCATGTTTAATCATTTAATCTACGGACAGGAAACGTTTCGGATCCGCGACGGGAAGCGACGAACCACCTTTTCATCTGCATGTGCCGCTGCTGGATGAAGTTGGCCCCTGGGTGAAGGTCCGGCCCATTGCGAACGAGCTTCCTCATGAAGTCTATGTTGGCTTTGTTCACCTGGGAGACGGCACAACATCAGATTCAACGTGCGCTTGTAATTTAGGCATCTGCTTAAATACGGCGTTGGCGTTTTGAGGGTTTTACCTTCTCCGGGTAGGTCAGGATCTTGGCCACGTGGATCGGCACAGCCACCTCGTCGATCCGTAAGTTGGGATCTGGGGATATGACGGTCCTGCCGGAGAAATCCACTCTTTTCCCAGAGAGGTTTCCCCTGAATCGTCCTATAAAGCACGGGAAAACGGCGACACGCTTTACGCCAGCGCCTCTCTGAGCCTCACCTTTTCACCGGATTCAATCTCGGTATGTGAAATGAAGGGCATTACAATATAAACAGGTGGCAACTACCGCCCTATCCCAAATTTCTACTGCGAAGACTGCAAACATCAAGATTCAGAAAAACACTAGCAGTCACCTATTGTAAGTTCATGGGGTAGGACATTTGGACCAGGATTCAGATCATTGATAAAACCATATATTTAAATGAAATTTCGTGTTCGAATGAATCTAAAAAAAAGATGTTAGAAATTCACAGCATCGCATTGAACACGTGTAATATCTACCGAGCAGAGAGACTAGATTTGTTTGAGCATTGCGAGCACGTTGCCGTGTCAAAAAAGCCTGCATGACAAGACGCCCCTGACGTTACCTCCAGCTCCCCTACTTAGCCAAGGCACCAACCTGCCGCCTAAATCACACTCTCAAGGGGAAACAATGAAGTTCACTAATGTGTACAACACCTACCAACACACACACCGGAATTAACGTTGACCTAATTCTGCAAATCACTGCAAGACAAACTCATTCTACGTTCATCGGACCGGAGCTTTAAGCGGTGCTCAGTTTCTTAGGGCACGTAAAGCCTGCCAGAAAACATGTACAGAGGAACTGGAGTAGAGATCCTACTAAAATAAGAGTAAAACATATTGCTTATGAAAAATAGAAAACCATCGCCATGCTTAGGGAATAAACCGCCTCTGTATTCAAAACGGATAAGAACGCCCTTTAGAATATTACCCTGATTTGTTTTGTCGTTGACTGAATTGCATTTTAATTGAATTGGCGCAGCGAGTCAAACTAATTACGGCTCCAACTCCTCGTTAGGAAAACGGTTTGTGAAACACGGGACTAAAGTTTTACATTGTAATTGAATTCATTCCCGGGTAGACACGCCAGGTGGGATTCCAAATCAACGTTAGCCCACCAAGTTCAACCCACACTTTACTCCCTCGCTGTCAGGAAATATGATTCCAATGACAGAACTGTACCAGCCTCCACAGATGTGGAAAGGCTGACTGCAATTTCCTGTAATAATGACAGCTTTGATGCCATATCCATTAGTACCCAAGTCCGTGTGTTAACTGTGCAAATACCAGGCGCAGGGGACGAGAAACATGGCGAAACGGACTGACGAGACCTTGTTTTCCCTTGAGCCTCTGCACAAAACCTCTGGTCCACTTCTTGGGGGCCATGTTGAGCGGGATCCCGGAGAGTTCGCTGTTGATGTAGAGGGCACACTGCAGCTGCAGGAAGTCCCAGTCCTCCATAATCATTTGAGTCTTCGCTCCTGACATGCGGTGCTGGTTCAGCAACGGCAGACAACATCGAGTCAGGCAAGAAATTGACGTCGTATCCGTTTGTGTGCACAGGGAGAGGCAACAACGTGTGGCCTACGTGTGTGTAGAGTGATGTGCTGATGCTCTGGTAAGAACACAATCCATCATGTATTCATTACAAACAGTCAGGTTGCAAAAACATGACACCGGTTCATTAACGAGCCAGAGAATACAGAACTAAAGCATGCAAAATCTCATTATTTATATCTTTTTTTTTTTAAACCCAGCTAGTGTGAAGTCACTTGTTGTAAATGCAAAAAATATTTTTTTTTTTTAGGTAGCAAGGCTAAGAATGAGCAATTTCTTGCAGAATAATGTGAAGAGTGGTTCCGGATGAAGAGGAAGAGCAGGCCCAAACCTTTTTTATCACATCGTTGAGGAAGATGATCTCCGTGAGTTTCATGGTGAGGTCGTCTTCGTTGGTGCCCGATTTGAGGTCACTGATGACGGAAGGCCGGATACAGAGAGGGGGCACTAGGATCCGGGTGAGGATCAGGTCCGCTGGCTTGCCGGCCTCGGGGTTCATCAGCAGCAGCGGGACGTCCTCGGAGGGGATCCTCTTGAACAAGTTCAAAACTACCAGCGGGTTCAGGTTCTCCTTGGATCCGAAACACAGCCATGCAGGTGAAACTTGCGTGTCAATTAAAGGATCAGGAAATGGTTAAGTTGTCTTGTAAACTGTTGATGACAGAATCGTCTGAATAAAATTACACATACAGAGTGTGAAAAACTCCACGCACAAGCATTAGGAGATGCTGACTCACCTGGGCTTTGCTCAGTAAGGGTTCCACTTCTTTATTGTGTTCTATCGCAATGTCAAACGATTGCAGAAATTCTGACACAATTGGATCCACTACTTTCTTGTTTGTCTTGTACCTTTCATGAACGATCTTCAGCAATCCACACTTTTTGACTGGGCCTGACAAAAAACAAGGTCATGGTCTCAAACAGAAAACCATCTGGGGGGGAAGTTCCATTGCATTGAGCCTAACCACCGTTTACACACGGTGCCATTGTAATAAATGAGTAAATGAGGTTGACTTATCAGTGATTACCATTGAACGCAGAGCAGTTCAGACACACCGTCTTTTTCCGACATTTATCAGATATCTTCTTTTTCAGACCACGTTTCTGAAGATAGGCTAAGCCAGGTCTTTTCAGAAAATCCATAAATTGTTGTTTTTCTTCTTTGGAAAGCATGATATGGGAACAGTTTTTGCAGATCATCTAGAAATAACAACATTAAAAGAATAAAAAAACAAGTAGAGGACATAAGATGATATTGGAAATGGTTTAACAAAAATAGATTGCATCCAGAACAAAGGCTTAAAAAACGGAAGAGGATTTCAGGAAAAATAAGAGCTGCAAACCCCCTTGTACGCAAGGTAATTCAACCTGCCTGCAGGATTCCAATTATAGCCTTGAAATATCCCACATGGAAACAGGGCAGTTCCAGGTCGAGATACCCATAATGCCCAAGGCAGTCCGCCAGATTCTTCCCACAGGTTTCACAAGGCCTGTCTTTCTCACTTGTGCCCTTGTTGTAAACGAGAGAATTGAAACAACGCTTTAAAAAAATGTATACATTCAGGTAGAATCATAGACTGCCAAACAATATAAACAGCTAATTTCTAAATGAGATCACAGAAATCTGTTCTCTCACCATGCGGTGGTCCAGTACTCCGTACGGCAGAGGGGTGTGTTTGGTGTCCTGGCTGTACAGATTTTTACTGACCACCTGGATGTGTGCTTGTTGACGCATCTGCTCGGCGGATTTCATTCCGAAACAGATGTGGCTTCTGAACAACAGGAAGAAAACCATGAGGCTATACCATCTTTCTGCAAAACGAGCCATTGAGTGTGCTTGTGTCCTAGTTCACCGTCAAGCAGGAGCAACAACGAAGATCACGTTCGCCTTTGGTGGAACGCTCCCTTCATTTAAAACCGAGTTACATCATTGAAAACGCAATTATCCTTGACACAAATATTAAAAAGCATGACTGGAAAATAATTAATTTTAAATTAAATCATTTTAATTTTAAAAAAACTAGTCAAAAATAATGAGGGTTTATTTTGAAACCGTATAATGACTGCCTTGTTTAAAGCTCCTGGTTTTACGGCAGGAAAACCGAAGGGTCTAACCCCATGGTTTTCTGATATCTAACATTACCCCAATCCCCAATTATCAATTGAAAATAAACGGATTTAAAAAAAAAAACAGTCCAGCACTAGGCAGCCCTCCAGGGGGAACTTTTGGTAAAACGTGGTAAAAAAAAAACCCTCTTCCAGAACGTTCAAAACAAACGCTGAGTTAGCATCAAGTTGTTGTTTTTTCATGGCTGAATGCTAATAGCAGACAGTCCCCAAGTTCTTGATTTTTATTCATCGAGACATTTCTTTTTAAATCACGAATGTACTGCACCCACCGCTATATAAACATAATGCCATATTTTGGTAAAATAACAAATGAGCTAGTACTCATGCAGCTGGCTGAGCAATTTAATCAAGTAAACAAATGCTTACTTAGGTAAATCTATACGCGCTATCCGGTCTTGAACATAAATTTCCGTTAGTGTATAATTATAATAGTTACTTCTTATTTATTAAGATAAATATGCACATTTTAATTTATTCTTTTCAAACCATCATACTGCGTTGGCAACAGCATCATGTTAACGTGGCAGTAAATGAGATCAAGCCAAAAATATCTAGCGAATCAGCTAAACACACAAAATAAAACCTAGATTGTAAAATAAATCAGATAACGTTAGCTAGTTGGTTAACTAACAGAGTTTGCACTTACATTTTTTTAGCCACATCTGTTTCTCTAAATTGCTCTTTTACCATTGTGAGCACTCTTTCGTAGAACCTATCTTCCGGGGGAAACTATAATTTACAAGGCTATTCGTGGTTTTATTTTTCTGATATCAGTGCATTGGATTCAAAACACATGCATTCATCTCACTGTCACTTAGCATCACCATGTTTCAAGATTCCGCATTGTGTTACTCTCTAACCTTTAACCCTGCTGACAACGACTTTGGGTACTTTACAAAAAGACAACACCAGTAAGAGCCAGGTAAAGCAACTAATGTTATCAAACAAGCACTGCCATCTAGTGTAAATTATATTAATTTGATTTACGGCCTTATTCGTGTATAATTTTTCTTAAATTTCTAACTTTAAAGTCTAGTTATTGGTTTATTCTCATGTATATTGTTGAACTTCATTATTGACCTGTGCTTTTAATATTTTATTAAAAGTAAAAATGTAAAAAAAATATTTTCTGGCCATCTTTCAAGCCCACCTAACACAATGATTGTTATTTTCATTTGAATATATTAATAATTTTCAAGTAAAAAAAAAAAAGGGATATAGTAAAATGTGTTCTTTCGCGTAACAAACAAAACGTATGTTCTATTGACACCGCAAGCACGTTTTATTTATTGCGTTGGGGTTTGCTTTCTTCATTTCAAACAGTTGGTTTTCTTCTGATATCTACCTCTATCTACCTCCAGTGGGGTAGGTGGCACCAAAGCGCTGCCGTTGTTTTCGAAGACTTGACAATATTTTCAAACAGGCAAATTCTATGGCCCTCTCTATGCATGCTTCTTGCAGGCATATGGTTGGCCACCAACGGGTCTTTCTTTCTTTTACTCATCCCTGAAAGAGGCAACTACCAAAATGGTGAGTGTAGTGCCACTAAAGTCCAAAGAAAAATCTGTCTTAAATCATCGTGATCCCTGAAACGTAGTAATAAAAATACATTTCACAGTACATACGTAAAGGGGCTATCGCCATTCAACACTATATTGTGGGAGTATACATATATTTGTCCCTATCTTATGGCATAGATACGATGTCATCTACCCCCTTAATTCAATTAGTTAGTCGGAATACTAGAAGGTCAAATTTAGTAAAGAATATATTGCTTGTGTGTATTTTACGTCTGAGCCTCTTAACCGTTGTGTTATTCAAGTTTATTGCTAGCTAGCCTTTCTCAATTTTGGCGGCTTGTAATACAGAAAAAGGTACTGGTCTTGAAAAAAAAAAAAACAGTCGTGCTAAGGTTCGGCAAACCCTAACTGCAGAAATATAACTGCACACAACTGGGCCAAGTTTTGATTTAATCTGTGTAAGTTGTTATTATCACCTGTCGGAACCGAAGAGGGCAGCTAATTTACTTTTATTTATTTGCCCCATCTGGCACCTGTTGTAGAGTCGTTGGTAGGTATTTTAACTTGCTTTGAGATACTGTTTATAAGGTAAATTTGCTTTATTTACATTTATAAAATATATGCCCACAAATACACGCACACCCACCAAAATGTAACTCCTGTACATGTATATTTTACCTCCTCAGAACGACACTGTCACAGTTAGGACGAGGAAGTTTATGACAAACCGCTTGCTTCAAAGAAAGCAAATGGTAAGTAATATGTTATAACAGATTTTTTTTGTTTTTTGTCATTTACGCTTATTGAAACGTATTATTTCTGTGAAACTTGTGGGGTTTTTTTAATGTGTGTGTGTGTATATATATATAGTTATTGCTATTGCTATTGTATTCAATGTTTTCAAAGGTTGTCGATGTTCTGCACCCTGGAAAGTCAACAGTTCCGAAGACAGAAATCAGGGAGAAACTTGCCAAGATGTACAAGACCACCCCGGATGTGGTGTTTGTCTTTGGTTTCAGGACTCAGTTTGGCGGGGGCAAAACAACAGGCTTTGCCATGGTCTACGACTCCTTAGATTATGCCAAGAAGAATGAGCCCAAACACAGACTGGCCAGAGTGAGTGGTCTTGAAATATGACACAGTTGATTGATTTTACAGATTGTGTGTGTGACTTGTTGAACAACAGTGGAGACGTTGGTGCCTTGTACCAGGTCAACCTTTGTTCAGACAGTTACTGATTTAAAGAAAGGACAGCTTGGGTCATTTGCAATCTTGTCGGCTTTATTCAATGTTATCACAATCAACTTAAGTAGTGCATAAGTATTACCTGCATAACTTGAAGCTTTTGCATGTAACTATGCCAGCATAATAGATATCAACATTTAACTTGTATTTTGCATGTTTAGTCTTTACACTTATTTATTAATTGCCATTTTAAATGTTTGTGGCTTTAACTCCATGGGGTCTTAAACTTCAACCGTCCTGGTCTGTGGGTTTTCAAGCAACCTTGCAGCTAGCGTCAGATTTAGAGCTTTGAAACGGGGCGAGATCCTTTACAGTCCACTCAAGTGGGATATACTCGGATTAAATGAGAGCTTAAGAGTGGAGGTGGAATGAAAACCCTGTGATTTCATGTTGCCGTATTTTCCCCTGCGTCTGAAGCATAAAGTCTGTGTACGTGCGTTATCTTTTTCCACAGCATGGTCTGTATGAGAAGAAGAAGTCATCCAGGAAACAGCGCAAGGAACGAAAGAACAGAATGAAGAAAGTCCGGGGTATCGCCAAAGCTAGCGTAGGCGCTGCAGGCAAAAAGGTAACGTGTGTGTGTGTGTGTGTGTGTGTGTGTGTGTGTGTGTGTGTGTATATATATATTTACTTCCCTCTGAGTAAAACATGGAATCATTCATACCGTAACCTAATTGGAAAGGGTAATGAAAACTATTTAATTATAGTAGATGGTTCTTGATTTTGGTCCCGTGTTTGCTGGTTTTCGTCACAACCTACCTGTTGGTTATGGTTTTTGAATAGGTCTTTACAACAAAGACTTTTTACAGATGACTAACAGACAATAAAGCAATGTCAGTGGAAGAGCAGGATGAGTCTGAGTTTCATGGATCAGCTTAATCCAACCTAATAGGTGGAATTGCACAACAAGACTGCACAATACGGGGTTCACAGGGCCAGGGCTGAGAACCACAGATATACATGCAGATGAATTAAGATGGTTTGACTACGAACATGTAGATGCATGTTTTTACAAACTGTATTGTTTTCTTTAGTTCTGTTGCTTTAATTTGTTTACGTTTTTTTTCTCCTTATAAAACTTTCTTCTGGAAAACAGAAGGTAAAGAGTTGTCTAACTTTTTGCTGTAACTCCTTTAACACGTAACATGTGAGGGAGTGGGATGGTACACTTAAACTCCCCAACCTAGATGTTCCCTCAGTCTCCTGCCATTTAAATTGCAATACGTGTACAGCCGTCAAACTAACGTTGCCTTTTTAAGTAGTGTGTAGAATTAGCTTGTCTATCTCTATCTTATTTTTATGGAATGGAACCCTAATAGCTTGTTCATGGTTTAACCTCAGAGGTTTAAAGTAGGATGCTTGAAGTCAGTTACCTATTATTCCAAATTTCATATTTTGCTCCTTTTTTCCCCCCTACACCTCACGTGGATGCTTTCAGAAATGAGGTCTCAGTTGCAGGTATTGCAGAACAAGCATGGTGTGGGAACTTGAGTTGCACACTGTAGTTCAGATTGAACCTGATTTGGAGTGCCTTGCTCGTTTCCCTTTCAATGTACCAAGTGTCACTTATTTCATTCTAAAATGCCCGTAATTGTGAGTGTTTTCCAGAAGTTGTTCTTGTAGTAGTTGTAGCTAGTAGAACCCCGTTAGATGGTCTTTGCTTCATTGAAATGGTGATTAACCCATTTGTTTTTTTATAATAGCTGAATGAAAGGAGATTGATGCGGTTTTATAATCTTAGTGAGGATCTCCGATTTAGTTTGATATTACAATGTAATTAGTGCCTACTAAGAACTGGATTTAATATGTTGACACTTTCTGAGTGTTGACGAGCATTCGTTTGTTATTGCATGAATACTAATGATTGGTTTGGTTTTAGAATGACAAGCAAAGTTAAATGCATGCATATTAGTGCTCAACCCCCTTTTTGTCAGTCACGTTCATTAGCTTGCTTACCGTATTGAGGCTTCTGTCAGTGTAGGTTTTGGAGAGAACAGCTAGTTTCGGTTAAATAACCACTACATATATACATTTTGGGCTGAACTGCTATACCGACCAGACTATTGGTAGCTTGTGGCTAGCAATACTTTCGGAACATATTTTTACTGTGTTGAGAAGCACAAAACATCACTGCCCTCAGTGGAGGTGGTGAAATGCAATGCAAGGAGCCAAAGAGAGCTGTATTCTTTTATTGTACTTTTTATTTATCAGTTTTTATTTTTTTAAGTTGGTGTCCCAACAAACATTTTGACATTTTAGTTAACCTTTAATTGCTTTTCATTCTATGTTTAATTGTATATGTGAAGCCTGATTTTGATATTTCCATAGGAATTTGAGACGAATGCCATGTGCTGATTAAACTGAAATTAAGTCAGGTTAACTTTTTAAAGCTTAAAAAATACAATTAAATGAACTTTTAAATGAACTCACCTATAATTCTGAAAGGTGTTGGTGAGAGTATTTAAATGGAAATGTTTTTAACTTTGTTTTCTTCCCCCCCCCCCACTCATAGTGATCCTGGACATTCAGGGAATTCCATCCACGTGAAGATGTGTGTTTTCCTCAAATAAACTACAAAAAAAATATTTTTTTTGTGTCTAGTTTATACATTATACATGAAGCCAAACATGGGTTTTACTGGTTTTATCTTTGAGGGAAAATGCCAAAATTGAGAGACAAAACTGAAAATAACTGGCTTATTCCAAATGTATTACTGAAAACAATGAAACCGGTTTCTCTGGGAAAGTATTTAACCCTTTTTGAACGAAGCCTCTGAACAGTAAATATCTGAGAGTGACTTTTTGGCTGATTTTACTTCTGTGATATTTGGGTACAAGTTACATTCTCAGTAATGAAAAATATTTGTATAGCTCCTTGTCAGAATCAGTTTCTGTGGGGATAATGTGGTTTTTATAAACTGGAGATGGGCCTTCTGAAGTGTGAAGTCTTATAATTGGGTACCAAATTTTAATTCTGGGTTTTGAACTTGAACCTGGTAAGGAGATTTGCCTGAGGGGACCAAACCAGGGATCCTGGGTAAGTGGTAGAGGATGCCTCAGATTGTGTCCAGAGTAGATTATTTTCCCCAGATAATTTTTAGCCCAGAAAAGTATTTTCCCGGTATTGAATGTACAACAGAAGTGCAATTTGGAGTTGCCTCCCAATACGTCCAATCTTTGAAATTAGTTGCAAAATATATCTCTAGCTTAATTTTCCTCAAACCAAAGAGTTGTTTTATCCTGCAAATTAAAGAACTCTTCTTAATTATGATTTTCAAGAAAAATTAGAATTTAGAAGGCGGTTGTAATTAATTAATTTTTTTCTCAATGCTGACTTTTGGTAAACTAAAAAAATCTTTGTACCATGTATATGAAGGTATTATGTGGGATTTTCAAGAAAATGAGGCTAGACAAAAAACCCTAACATTTAAATTGTTGTAACTCATTTTAGATCTTGATTACGATTTCATTGTTAAACCGAATACATATAATTCATATTTGTGTATTTTATGGTTTTTGTTTCATACTATTTATGCCCGCTAGATGGTACCAACTACCCACGTCTGAGGTATCATCCAGTTATAGTCTTGAAACCTGGATGATATTTTAAGGAAGCAGTGTGCTTTTACTGCAGTTCAGACTAATGAAATTAATTTTGCCTGTTGAAAATTGTGATTTTCTAAAACCCTTCAGCTGAACAGTTGCCTAAATTCAAGACATTTTGAGCTTCTGAAAGGCATACATCCTGCAACAAGCTCTTGAAGTGACAGTAATTTATTCCCTCTTGTAATGAGGGCAGCGGGTGCAGTAGCGCCCAGACTGGTTTCTTCACGTGGACGGCCTGCACTCAAATGCCTGGTGGGACCTTACTGTGCAGCTTACTGTGATTTTTGTAAAACTGAAATGTTTTGCTCAGAAGCTAATTGGCATCATTGAGCTAGATACAGGATACAGCCTCACTGACACAGTAACTGGCTAGGTTACTGGGTTTGCCTGCTGGTACCTCATGTTAACATATTAGCAATGGTATCACATTTTGTACCTTGCGAGACACGCTACCAAGGTCCTCCATCCAGCAATGAAAACGATGCACTCCAATGGGCTGCTTTTGCCTCTAATAGCTTTGTCACTACAATGTTCCCTAAGCGGTTCTGCCTGCCCGGTGTTTTAGGCGCCGCACCTCCACGTTAGAGCGATGCCCCAGGGGGGCACACGCGGCAACGCAGCTGCTCCTTACAATTCAGCCGAAAACTTCCTTCATTCGCTGGAGGGAGCAGGTACCAGTTAAACAGGTGCCCATGTTCAGTCAATGTGCAGTGGTACATTTTGGTCTCCGTTACTCCCCTCTTCCTTCAGGCAATCTTTGTCAGCGCTAGTCACTGAGGTTCACCTTTCGTTGTGCTTTGTTGTGGACACTGCATGTTCCCAAACGTTATTTTTCATGTTAATACACTTCATGGTCAAAAGTATGTGGACACCTGCTCTTTGAACATCTTGTCCCAAAAACATGGGCACTAATATGGAGTTGGTCACCCCTTTGCTGCTATTACGACCTCCACTCCTCTGGGAAGGCTTTCCACCTGATGTTGGAACATTGCTGCGGGGACTTGATTCTATTCATCCACGAGAGCGTGGTTAGTGAAGTCGGACACTGATGTTAGACCTGGCTCTCAATCTGTGTTCTAATTCATAGATGGGTTTGAGGTCAGGGCTCTGTGCAGGCCACTTAAGTTCTTCCACACTTATCTCGACAAATGTATGGACCTCACTTTGTTCACAGGGGCCTTGTCATGCTGAAACAAGAATGGCACTTGTGACAATATGTTCCAATAAGAATACTTGGTAGGAAAATTGGAGTAGTTAGCAGTAGAGCTACTTAAAACAGGTGGTAAACTGACTCAGACCCCAAAATATCACTTCTAAATGAACGAGGCTAAAAGCGAAAGTTGATCCAAAAAAAGCTCTAGGAGACAAGAACACTTTAAAGCGGAAAAAAAGCAACATCACTTTATATTCACAGAGGGTCTAGGGGGAAAGTCTCAGCAGTGTTTTCGGAGGGAGGCTGTGCTGTGATCTACTCGTTAATGCTTTACATTGGAGCAACTGGTTTGATGGGTTTTTAATTGCCTAGTGAGTCTGCTAAATTTTCAGACTGCCTGAATGCTGAGAGGGCCCCGAAGTCCCACAGGAAACATATGTACGATGGGGCTCGTCTCTTTGGCAATTATCCTTAAATGCTGTAAGAGACAATGAAGGACATTTCTGAATCTGTTTTTTAAAAGGGCAACTGTGTATTAATGTATTGGCATTTTAACTACATGTCCTAGTCGCGTGAGCTGCCCTGAGATTGCGGACAGGAAAATCAGTCTTCAGAAATCTGCGCTTCAACCGCTTCAGTGGCTCTAAACAAGTGTTTTCTAAGCGATTAAATGTGTTAGGACCCTAACCTAAACTCCAAAGCAGCAAAAGGCACAATAACAAGAGGAAAGTGGCAAAAAAATTTTTTTCTTTAAATTCATAACAGAATTCTATATTTCCCCCTCCCCAGACCTGGTGCCACCCTGCAGTGCTGACACACACACACACACACACAAAATAGCCACTGGAAATCCCGTTTTTGATCTAGTCTCGTGACAGTTGGGAAATTTTCAGTGCACCCAACACAGAATGCTTTTTATTTATCACCAGAGGTTTCATTTGACAAGTATATGATTATATTTTTGTAGGCCGCTTTGATATCTGCCCCCTGCAGGACCAGATCATCACATTATGTACACATTCTGTGCTACATTATGTACTAATTAATTTCACCATGATTTGTTTTTCAAGACATTCCAGGCAACATCACTTGCTGAGATAATGTATTCATTGTGTTCAGAAGTGAGGCATGCTGTTAGCTTAAATGTTATTTTTGTTTCAAAATTGGCTTCCTCTTTTTGTGTGCTTTTTAAATGGACACATAGAATGTGGGGGATCAATACATCTGACATCTGATCATGTGAGAACCGGCTGCAAGTAGTAATAAAAAGTTTATTGTTTTTCCTTTTTACTATGAATCTGTACCATTTACTGGGTGAATTAAATTGTCTGCCCCTAAGGTGAGGACATGAGCATTTCACACAATATGGCCTCAGTTGTAACTGCTGGTATAGCCATAGGCAGATTTCATCCACTCCTTGGAGCAAAACTTCAAACAGTTTTCAGTTTATTAATGTATACATATGTTGAATATTATTATTTAATATTATTATTAATAATAATAATGTGCACCGTATTAATCCTTCTAGTCACTCTGGAACTAGAAGTACTTACTATTAACTATATTGTTTATGGGCTTGTGGGTCCCAGGACACAAACACACAGTCAGGCTGAAATCCAAGCACATGACCAAAATGTGTGAGCATAAATCTCAGGTCTGACCAAAGAAAACGACAAAGCTAGCCACATAAACAAAACCTGGCTTTTCCCCCTAGTAAGCCCTCCATTTCCTGGTTTTTATGAATGTAATTGGTCAGGGGACTCAGTCATGTGACCTTATGGGGGTTGTATTGCTGGAGGACATGTATCTACTCCATCCCTCCCATCAATAATAGTGTCGCAATGGCTCGTTGCGATTGGCGGTGAGGTGCCTTTTGAGGGCTAGGAAGCTTCGGGCCAGATGAGATTACAGACATTGTTGAGGGGCAGAATGGGCAGTACCCGGCTTCCCCAAAGTTTTGTCTGCTGTCTGCACACACAGCACACAAAAAACACATTAGTGCCAGGGTGAAACTTGCTTGGTTTATCTCCCCTGATTGCCAGCAGCTGTCAGATGTAATCAGTGGATGCAGCTGGGTGCAGGCAATCAGGAGTGGGCGCTGGCCATGGTGCTACCTTGAGGTGTTTTGTCCATCCTTGCACAGCTATCCTTTGTGCTGAACCGGGAGGCAGCAAGCTGAAACAAGGTTTAGAAAAACTTGAATATAATGATATAACTAATTTGATACGTGCATCATGTGTGTAAATTCTGTAATTTAGCTATCATTTCGAGCACTTTAATCTAGTATTATTTTCTCTTTTAACATTGTTTTGTTTTGTTTAATCAATGCAGTCAATATTTTTTCTTATATTTTGTTTGTATTTTTTAACAGTTTAGATTTCTATTAAGAAAAAATTCAAAATTGTTTTTAAAATATGAGAAGCAATTGCTGTGAAATGTGTATACAATCAGCAGAATATAATTTGAACTATTTATAATTTATACTGATGTTAATAGTATATGCCTGGACACTTTCCTGAGGCAAAGATTGCTAGGAGACAAAAGTGTGATGCTGAAGTGTATTTGATGCCTTCCTGGAAAATTATTGACATCCCTTAAGATATTTAAAGATCATTCATCAAATATAAAGACAGAAAATATAAAGAGGTTAACCAAAAGTGTTGTATGTAGCTATAAAATTTGTATTTATATTAAATATACAAAAAGTCAGCAGGGTATCAATAGGTATAATAATAATAATAATAATAAT
>JAOVYW010000037.1:3048382-3063126 GCA_025775045.1 Hiodon tergisus | reverse complement strand
ATTATTATTATTATTATTATTATTATTATTATCATTTTTTAAAACTGTGAAATAAGAAAACTGAAACTTGAAATGGAATCTACTTTGGTTCTTGATGTATGATTATTGTCTTCTCATTGGCATTTTTATTGTAACGCTGAAAAGCAAGGCAGCAGTTACTGCAGTATCGCTGGAAGATGACACAACTGTCGGTCGTAACTGTGTAAACTGTGCAACAAAGGTAGGACAGGGTGTCAGTGTTATTGGCAGATATCTGTATCTGTATCTGACCCAAAAATCTGGTATTGGTCGGGCTTCTGACTGTGGTCTGGCGGTAATTAATCAATGTTGCGTCACATTCTGACCTTGATATGAGTCGCTGCACGGGTGACCAGCTTTCGATTTGCATTGTGGTTGGAAAGTAATCCCCCTTTAAATGCTCACTATAACATCGGCCTAATTATATTAAATGTGTTTCCTCCAAGCCTCATTTCCGTCCCTCCCTTTGGTCTAAAAAATTCTTCGGAAATGACTTTTAAATTAGTAAAGGTTTGGCCTCTCGAGTGGCTCGGTCGGTAAAGGCGCTTGCCCGAGCCGTATGAGCTGGGAATCGCTGGTCCAAACACAGATGTCATTTACCGTTTGTGACTGGGGGAGCACAGTGGCAACACATAATTGGATGATATAGGTAAATGGGCCAGGTTTCTCTAAGCTGGTAGCTAATGAGGCTAATGAGTCTCTTATCTGCTTGCTGGGCACCTGCAGGCTGGCAGTGCCATCGAGATGGACATGCCACTTCTCCAATCAGCGCTGAAACTTTTGTGCGGGCTTCCTCTATAGCCAGCAGAGTATCGAAGAGAAGGCGACTAGGGTTGGATAAGACTAGTATTGGATGCGATGCATTAGCAAATACATAAATAAATAATAATAATTAAAGGTGTTCTATTTCATTACCTAATACGTTATGTACTTGAGGTGCTAAAAACCATTGTAATGAACTGGGAGCACAGTTTATGCTACCTTAAAATCACTATTAAAATCTCTTTATTATGGCTGACAAGATGATTACATTTGTAATTGATTAATCCAACAATTATTGGATTTACTAATAATGAAACTTGATGGAATAATACCGAATCTTTTTTCTTTTTATGAATGTGACCAGTTATTATCCCAGAGCTTTCTTGGCATGCATTTGATACACAAATTTTCAATAATTGTATGAAGAACTCTGGATAATCATAGGATAATTGTATATCAATTATGGAGAGTTTCAATGGACTACATAATAACTATACCACCTAGTTTAGACCAAGAAAAACATTGTCTGTCAATTCAGTTCAACACATCTTGTTAAAAAGGCACGTTTTCACACATATTAAGATAATGAATGGTGATGAATGCAATAATGTGTTCAGCACTGACATTAAAGCCATTCTTGCAGAAACACAGTGGGTTCTCCTGCAGTTGTGGCAGCCTTCGCTTGGAGGCTCCCTTTCTCCATGTCTGTTCTGCTCTTAGTTATCACCCACATTGCTTCCCGGTGGGGACACTGATTCAGTATTCTGAGGGGTAATTTATGCAGAACTAATTCTCTACAGGAATAGAAGGACTAGATAAAAAAATAAAAATAAAATTCTGCAGCAAAATAATTATCTGTGGTGTCATTGTAGCAACATTCTGCGGGGCTGCTGTCAATAAAATATTGAACAACACAATTCGTTTCAATTTAACCTCACAAGGGACTCCAGTATGCAACGAGCTACTGCAGGAATAAAGAACAGTGTTTCGAGGCGACGTGTGCAGCCTGCAGACTGGAAGGCCATCATTGCCCGCAGTCATTAAACTTGTCAAAACACCCCAGCTTCTTGTCTCCTCTGATTTGTTCTTAGTGTACTTTATAGCTTGAAATAAGTCAGAAAGGATTGGACTAAAAATGTGTAATGAGTATGCCTTCCCTTGAGAGACATTCTTGATTATAGTTTATGTTTATTTCTGACTGGCGGGCCTGTAATGAGATCTATGTGCATGTGTGTGAGTCGCAGTTTCTGTACATAGTTTTTTTTGTCACCGAATTCATTTCAAATTGAGGACGTTTGGTTTGCAGTGCAGTGGCAAACGTCGACGTAAACGTGTCTGGAATTGTTTTAGAAAATATTTCTTATTATGCGATTGTTCAAAACTGTCTGTTTTCTTGGGTTTAGACACTTACAGCTTTGTCTTTTGATTTCCTCGGAAAACTATCCCAAAATGCTTGGAATATAGCTACTAGGTTGGCATTTTCCAATGGAATTCACAAACCTTTATTTTTGGGAGTTTATATGAGTAGTTACTCTATATGCGTGGTAATATGTGTACTTAACTGGGTTGAGAACACTTCATTGGTGGAGCACACCTCTGTTTAATGCTTAACATGGTACAAAATAGTGAGCAGACATTACTTCCTTCCACACACTTTTGTAATTCAAACAAGATTTTTGTCTGGTTTTTAAATCAAATTTTCTCAATAAATAGCATTGCCTTCCCACACAAATACCCTCATTATATATGATTTTGCCAGTGTGTTTTCCATTTCACACATTTCGTATCACACCGTAGGCCACCAGGAACGGATTATTAAAACAAGGTTTATGTTGAACAAGCAGGACTGACTTTCCTGTACGTCAGCCTAACATAGAATCAGCAAAGCAACTGTTGGTTTGTTAGACTGCCAGTGTTCCCTCGCTGTTCTGTTTTTTAATTCCTCCGGTGAGTGACATAGTGAAGGATTTTTTGTCCCCCGAAGCATCAGACTGCCAGCAGGTCTGCACTGAGACTTAAGCATCTCCGTACTGAACAAAAGGGTTTGCGCGAGCAAGATTCCTCGTTGCAGTGCACTGGCAGATTTGCATAGAAATACCTTCCAACACACAGGAAATGGAGCGATTAAAATGCATGGATTTGTCAGTCCCCCCAGGATGTTGCGCGTTCTGCCGCCTTTATGAAATGCTATCAGCTTAAATAAATTCAGCATGACCCTGGCACCCTGACTCCCTTACCCAATGCCCAGACACCATCCAGGGGAGTCCTATCTCTGGTACAAACTGACATACAGTCCCAGCCGCCTCCCGTAATCCATGGCTCTCTTTTGGTTGATCAGTGTCTCTTGTCACTTGGATGTGCTTTCTTGGATTAAAAAAAATACGGCCTGGAAAATTATTATTAATTTAATTATTGAAAAAAAACATGTTGTCACATAATAAATGAACATTTGAGATAAATACACATTAAACCTCAACCAGTGTTCCCTCTGTTGCGTGCATGAGCAGCCATGCAGAGTTGCTGAAGAGACCGTGAAATGTCAGGCCACAGCAAAAAAAAAAAAAAACCTGCACAAAGAATCATGGTGGCCTTTAGCAAGTGACTGAAAGCTAATGCCGCAGGGGGGTCACAAATTTATTATAGATGGTTTGAGCTGAATGACCTGTCTGATGGTGGCCAATAAAACGCGTTATTGGTTACTGATGATGTAATCTCATATCGTGCTAGCTAAACAGTCAAAGAGCATAGTCAAGAGCATAGTCAAGAGCATAGTCAAGAACATAGTCACTCGCGATCAAACACTGTAAACCCAGGCAATTCTATATACTAAAGGAAAGACATACTGGTACCTAGATAATTTGGGCCTCAAAGAAGCTATTCTACCTTCAAAGAAAAATGGCTTTCATAATTAGTCAAGAAAAACACAACCGTGGTCTCAGGTTGAGGCACGTTGAATTTGGGAGACATATTCGGCTAAAAGGTTGCAGAGGCTCTCTACATTTTTACGATAATCTGTGCAGGGATTGATGATAAATAGTATTATACCATGTTTAGCATTCTTAGCTGAGTGCTCTCATAACATACAGGGGGACCTGCATGCCACCTTCGTAAACATGACAGAAATACTGTAATTCTGAAAGAATTTCCCAAATCTATGTATTCTAAGCATTCCAATGTCATGTTTTGTAAGTAAAGTGGCTAAAATATCTGCTTCAGGCTTCTATTAGGAATTTATAATGTTGCCTGAATCTTTTACTGCTTTTGGTCACTAATTAGAATTTGGATAGCTTTTTGGGCCACCTGAGCTTCTCTCTTCAAATTAAAACCGATTCATTTGTAAATTTTTATTATTTAAGTTAAAAATGCGTGCGTGCAATGCTTATAAATCTTCTGCCGCCACTAAAAAAATGTTTGCCCGTTCTTCATAAACTGACACTCAGCAGGTCCCATAACTCGCACAGCTGCGTCAGTGGATTAGACGGAACATTGACCGCTACACTTTTTTCCCCCCCAAGTTTTCCCTGCTCATATTAATTAATTTTAATGAGGAATATATGCAAACAGCCTAATTAATAATGAAAGGGTTTATTTAAATATCACAGAGTGTGTGGAAAACAGCAGTCGTACTGCAAAATGATGTAAAAATGATGGGGTTCTCAATGGGTCCAATGGGTTTGAGCACAGGCTAGGCCCCTATGATGAGATTGCAGTTGCTAATATGGGTGTCACTGTTAACTGTAACAAGGAGTCTTTGAGTGGAGAAGGATCCGGGATAGGAAAGTCTACATCTTTTGTCAAAAGGTGTCCCACGTGGCATCATGGGTGCCTTCAGGGGGGATGTACTTCTCCTCCGATTTCCATTGAACCTCCGCTCAGCACCTTTGCTCTTTTGCCAGATGAGCCTCAAGCATTTGTTGTGTTGAGTGTCAATTATTTTAATCGCGGCTAAATATTTTATATTCAGAACATATTATACTGGATTGCTTTGTCTACCACGCTACACCTGGCAGACAGAATTGCATCAGAAGTTTGCCGAAGATAGAAAATTTGCAATGGTGGGTTTGCACCCCTACGCATGCAGAATATTTCATTTGTGATTTACCGGCCTTTGCCTTTTGTGACAGGAAGTTTCAATCGACTTAGACAAACTAGGGTGAATTACTCTCCCCTACTTGCATTAATTGTCCAGGATCCCACATTCTCTCATGTCCGCTGCTCATGCCTTCACACTTCCACCCCACCTACACCCTTCTGCTTTTATGACTTCCAAATCGGGGTCTACAACCTCACACAAACGGCCCAGTGCAATTTCACGGCAAAGTCAAAGAAATGTTTGTGCACCTCTTCTACAAGAACTGCTAAACGGTTGTTGGAAAATTAACCACTACTTAAATGTGAAATATTTACAGCAGTAACTATTCTGTACAGAAAACATGTTGTTTATTGAATAATTTGCCATATCTGGATTTGACCTAGCAACCTAACACCTTAACTACTGCACCACCCTACTGAACCATGCCAGGAGTTTACCTTTAAAGTTCCTGACTTGTCTTCGATAATAGTCTTCAATTAACATTTTATCAACATCTGAATTGGAGACATGCAAGGTGGAATTTACCTTTAGACTTAATTCAGGAAGTCACAGTGTGAAGTTATGATTCCTTTCACTCTATATTCTCTTGGAGAAAGAATAATTACAGCTTAATTGCCTTTAATTTTTTATGGTAATTTAAATTATTTAAATAAGAATTTTAAACAATTTCGCTATACCGTTTACAATAGTAAAAAAACTGGTTGTAAATGAAAGCGGGTGGATGGGTGAGTAGTTTTGGTAAGACGCGAGACGTACTAAAATACAAAATCATATATGTTCCGGTTTGCGTTATAGGTGCATGTAAGTAGGCGGATTGAGTAGCATTATCTGTACTGTATGTTTCCTTAAGTGGCACTTTTCCGTGTAACTCTTCAGACTCCTGAACTGTGGCACTTTGCACGTCACATTGGATAGGGCTGTCTGCTAAGTGAATAAAATGTTAAATGTTAATGCAAAGCCATACCACAGCTCAACTGGCCGAAATCCTGCAGAGATAACGGAGCATCAGGCTCATCCAAGCCAGCTAATAGCTGCTTTGGTCCATAGACATGTCTTGACTGGAATCAAAGGGGAAAAACAGACTCAGGTTGTTCTAACTAGTTGGGTGTCTTGTAGTTATCTTACTCCCTGACTGGTATTTGGAGAAATACACGAATGGAACGAAACCCTAAGCAGAATACTTCGACAAAACCAAGAATGTCAACAAAATGAAAATGTACTGACCAGAACAATGTTGCTGATGAGATAATCCAGTACATAATAAAAAGATTTCCTCTTTAAATTTGATGTTCTTGCCCTCCGTGCACTTTCCTGATGTTTCCCTCTCCGCGTCCTTGTGGTTAATCTAAGCAGAGTTAAATTATTAAATTATTTTATGTAATGGATTTTGTTCACTTAAGGCAGAAATTAATCCATCTGAATGCGACTAACACCCCTTTTGACAGACCAATTCTATTTTTATAGCAGATAATCATTCTATTACTGGCAAATGTGACCTTTTGCAATATTTAAACTATTTATGGTCATCCCAGGTAATTGTCATTTTAAACACTGCCAAAACTGCTTTGACCTACAAACATGCAAAGACCGTAATTAATCACAGAATAATTTCTGCAGGGGTAATTGATGTTACTTTGAACCGCTAATAAAATGTGTAAAAATGAGCAAACAGGGTGGGGTGCAAGAAAGAGCTGCTGTTTACCAAAATGAGAGGAGGCATTTGTTTTAGGTCGGCGACGCTGGGTTTTTTCCCCCCCCCTCCCATCAGTGATTCGCCTTTACTGTGGAAGGTGGTTTGACAAAAACTGAGCTTTCAGCTCTGGGACTGGTAACAGATGGTGTTAGAAAATCAGGTTCTTCTCACCAGCACTGGAATTCTCTCCCAGGGGCTCGGCGCTTTGTCCCCCTCACGTGCCTTCGTTTGGAAGGGTTTGAAGGTAGCGGGCTCATTGGAAGAGTCACGCGTTAAGTGCCCTATCCCTGGTTCATAGAAATGGGATTTAATATGTAGGGCCTGGGAGCAAGCAATGTGGCCACTTGGCAGGTGGGTCTGAACTGAGACTGCTCTGTCACCATGATACTGTGAGCCAGTCAGCAGGAGGGAATCGTTTTTTCTTTGAGACAAAAATACCAGATGGCTGGTTTCTGTCTGAGGGGCTCCCAGGGCAACCACAAGGAAGACTCATCAAATAAAAAATAATTTTGGGTGTTTCTAGATGAAGAGCCATAGGTTTACTTTAAGGTCCTTTTTAAAGAATCAATTAAACTTAGGCAGAAAAGTGTTCAAACATAATCGTAAAGGGTGACTATGTGACTCATATGTAATCATTTCAGAAGCCAAAAACAATTCCAGGTGTTTATGCATCTCCGCAATTAACTCTCAACCTCATGCCAAAATAAACATTAATGAATCTCCTTTGATAATTGCCTGCTGTGAAAGTGAAAAATACAACATAATAGAATTTGTGCGTTCACATATGACATGTTAGACACTCGTGCAGAACAAGGAGAAGTGTTTGGATGACAATAAGCATGAAAACCAGTAAAACAACATTAATATTTCATGTCTTCTTAACCAAAGTGTTTTAGTTTACAAGATAATATGGGAATTTAGTAATTGTGGGGAAAATGGTTTGTTTGTATTCTAAGGTTAAGGCTCAGTAGAGGTGCAATACACTTAAGAAAGGCCTGTGATCAGGCTGTAAATTTTTCCTCAATTCAGGGAGACTTGACATGAGTCAAGGTTTTTTGAGCATCTTGTCCTGTTTCCTTTTTCCTAAATTCTGTGTAATTACGAAATAAAATGTCACAAGTAATGAAATGAGACAAGAAATGTCAAGAGCTCTGTGAAACAGTGGTATATCTAGACAGAAAGCATTGTACCAGCTTATAACAAAGAAAAAGGTTTGGATGCATATCACATCAAAAAGAAAGAAAAAAAACCTTCCATTTGTAATGCGATTTTTTACCCTCAGTTATTGTATGGAGTTTCCGTGAAAAAACGAACGCATAGTGTGATTTGGCAACTATCTTCTGGAATGTCTGTGGAGTAGTTATGAGTGATGTATGGTGTATAAAAGAACCAGGGTGTGTAGAAGCCTGGGTTACCATTTAATAGTAACCTATTGACATTGAAACCGTAATACCATTTATAACATAAAATTACTCGGCAAACATGAATTTCTGTATGTTCAGATGGATTAGAAGAATTTAAACATTGTGAGAAAGGTGTAATAGGTTAATGGACATCCTGGAATATAGCAGATTCACATCACACGGTAGTATTCCTGAGTGCCTACTCTATTGCGTTATACTGGGAAATACCTCGTCTTTGATGTGCTTAGTAAATTTTTTGTTGTTTTTGCGTGTCAGTATTCCTTTGAGACTCTACCATGTTACCATTTCATTAATGCTGCTATAAAACATTTAGGCATATGCTGTTACAGATGAAAACTTAATATCGCAAGATATGTAGTTTTGACTGGGGATTTCTGAACATCTGTTTTCTACGGGTTTCTTTATTACCGCTCTCTGCCTGTGAAAAATGCAACTGGAACTGCGCGCAGCAATATGTGCGATATGCTGTTGAGTTTTCGCAGCAGTAGAAAGGACAAAAACATCGTTCAATGTTTGCTCAGCGTGATTAGCATTACAAAGTAATCCAATTTCAAGTAAAATATTATGCTTTATCTATTCTAAATTTTCATTTCCACGTAAATTTAACTATGAAAATACATCAACATTTAACTGGCTAAAAACGCGTTAGTAATTTTATTGTTTGATTCAGTTTATTCCAGTTAATGAGGGCATCCAATATCTGCCAGAGGGCACGTAAAAGTTTATTCTTTTTGTTTGGAAAGTTTAGTGTGAGAACAATTTAGTCTTTTTTTGCATATTTTATTTGTTTAATGTATGAAAAAATGTTAATGAAATTAACACGTCAACTACTAGGCCAAATTTAACCTTACCAACTTCATCATTCATTTGAAATACAGTATTAAACATGTATCATAATTGTAGTAATGATCATTAATTTACTTTGTGTTTTAGAATTTGTTTAGAAGAAATTGCTTAGAAGATATTCAGCCTCCACAGGGTGAATTTATTTTGCATCAAGTGCCGTTTGCCACTGTTTTAATTACCCTTTATCCACCTTAATATAACATCTGTAGTAATAAATTAAGTAGGCAGTTCCTGTGTAAGTATCAAGCAAGTACACAGTAATTATACACTAAGGCAGTGTACAGATACTCTTTCATTTAATTTCATTCACAAAACTGAGATTTTGTAACTGAAATTTTGCTGCAATTGAGCAGTCGCATTGCTGTTACCCCAAATCCCATACTATTTAATGCATTCAGTAAAGAAAGCGATTGCACTGTGTTTGCCTTTTGGGTCAATTTATGAATCATGTGTGGTATAGACTGGTTCCCCTATTTTCTTTTGGAAGGGCGGGATTGGTCACATAAAATCAATGGCGCCTCATTAAGTGTTCAGTGTCTGCATGCCTCAGGTTACAGGCTCCTAAAGGGCCAATACAGAGCAGACATGCACACCTATTTGTGTTTGCTGTCATTTTTTTTGGCCATGATATTCTGCTTCCGGTTGCTGCTGCTGCATAAATAAATAAATAAATAATAATTAACTTTTTGTCATATAATAAAATAATAAAAATAATAAAAATTCTGGAACGCAGAAAGACATGCTTTCACCATGTTTTTTGCTAAGAGCAATTTATTTATCTATATTAGTTACCTCATAGATATATTGTATCATTGTTGTATTGTTTATTTGTAGAAAGCCTATTGACACCGCGGTCCTTTTTGTAATATACATTATGCTTGCAATGTCAACCACAGATTAATTATGGAAAGTTAGTTACACTACAGTCGCATAACTAATGATTTTCTGATGCAATTGTGTACTTGCATAGATCTCTATGAGTGTTACCATGCATAATAACACAGTAATTTATGCAGTAATTACCATGTAAATACACAGTGATTAGAGACACTTAATGTAAATTACCCTTATTTTTACAGTTACAGCAATAATTTGTATGTTTAAGGGTATTTAAATTTAATAATAACCCATTTCTTCTGTTATAGTTGTGGAAGGTAAAGAATTCACTGCAATGTTTGTCGTGTGTTGGTATTGTTTAATCCTACCTATCCTACCCTTTTTATTCGTTATATTACAGAGAAATTATGGAGAATCCCATTAAATACTATGTTCTGTGTTTTACCCTGGTACACTGTGCTTTTTTACCCATTTCTTGGTGTGCAACTGCTTAAAAAATGTAACCATCTGCACCTTTAACAGTTTCTCTCTGCAGCTATGAACTGAAAAAACTTTCAGCAGGATATAACTGGAAAACTGGGTTTGTTTCATTCTAATCAAGCTTGCTTCTCTTTGAAACACAACCCCAGCTGCAATTAATCCAAAATGCATGCATAGTACAGAATGGAGACAACTTGCACGAAACAACCTTTATACACCCAATGATTATGTGATTCTGTGGCGGCTGAACACAACTGTTAACCATCTGCATGCTTAAATGCATTTGAAGTGCTAAACAAAGTTGGGGGATGGGGCATTTTTTAGACCACTGCAATTCACCAGGGTAACCCATGTATTCCTTCTTGCTGAAGTAGCCAACAATCAAATTCTTTCTTTTTCCATCGTCTGTTTTGCGGTATTACACCTCCATCCCAGTGCCACCTCTCAGATACGTCTTTATAGGGTTCGAAAGGGTGGTCAACGACCTCGTCTAAATTTCTTGGTGTTTGCAAGAGCAAATTGATTGTCTTGTACTTTTTCCAAATGAGGGTTCTCGTGGTGGTGCTAAATAAAACATCTCTGTCGGACAATGTCTGCAAATCCACCCTCGTGCACTAACTCTTGGGGAAAATCGGCTTGGGAAAAATAGAGCCCTAAGATGTTTTCGTTTCAATGTAAGTGTATCCCCACTTTTATTTTCCGATAACAAATTTCAGCAGTCCACTTCATGGAGAACCTTATTTAACTTATTATTCTACACAATGCAGGATTTCCCCCTTGAAATGCTTTCATTTTCAAGACATCGGTATCTTACTCATAATTGCATTAACTCTGGCCCAGTGGACTGTTGTGGAATATAGCATTTCTCAATACCATTGGGCAGTAATGGATATAACGAGATGCTGCAGATTTATGACCGTTGTAAAATGTTCTCAAAAGGAGGTACATTTTCGGTCCTCATGCCTAAGCAGGCAGTTTTTCCCCCATAGGTTTAAGTCCTCTCTTAATCACATAAAGTGTCTATGGAATCTTGTCTCCAACCCGCCTTCACCCCTTAAACAGCGTTTATGAAGTCCAGACAACCTTTACCCAATCAACAAGGAGATACCCTGCGACAGTGGCAAAGATGTTTCCTGGTGCTCCTTTCAAACTAAAATAGAACGTCTCATATCTTCTAACTACTGAGTGATCAAAAGAGATTTTTTTTATTCTGCACTCTTCTTTCTTTTATGACGTAGAAATTATTATATAGAAAACAATTAACCGAAAAAATCTGCCCATTATTCAAATGTTCTTTATTACAATAACGGGCGATATGTGGGCAATTTGATATATTTTCAGTGATTTAAATTCCAGTCACCGGGGAAATATCTCACTGGTATTGGTAAAATGGTTATTTTAAATGAACGTATTTCTCATTTCAGCATTGAACTGCACATCAATGGATACAGCTCAGGTTTGCTGCTGGTAATTACGAAAGTGCTGAATGCACGCAGCAGCATACAAATATACAGGACACAGTCTGGATGAGTTACAAGACACCTTGCACCCTCACTACTCACTCACACACACACACACACACACACACACACACTCACACACACACACACACACACACACACACTGACAAACCCGAACATAAACACGGTCTAGTAGAGAGGGGGGGGGGGAAAACCCCATCTTGTTTCCCCCGTCTCAGATATTCTTGTTATTTGCATGGGTAGAGTGGCGTGATTGGAGTCAGTGCAGCAGCAGCCTGGCAGATGTGAGCGGCATGATGATGAAGAGCTGCTGGTTGCCAGACCCAGGATTGATGAGGACCTGAATGTGACTGGCATACCGGACTCCCTGTGCCGGGTGGGATGTGCATTATACATGAGAGATGGCTGGCGTTTGAGTGTGTGTGTGTCTACACGCACCTGTTCTGTCATCCCTGAATAAAGGTGAGAGTTCTGCCGGCAGAAGTTTGCTTCCATATCGTATTTAATTACTCATTTGATGGATTGAGAAGGCGTATCAGTCACAAATCGATTGTGTTAGTCAATGATGGGTTTTTAAAAATAGTGTGCATTTATGGTTTAATGGTATACTTCAATGTATGTCATGTACATATTTACTTTTCATGTAGTAGACATCAGGTGAATCAAGGTTGAGATGAATGTGGGTGTGGCCAACATTTCCTTAGTGAGATAAGGATCCCCCATCTTTTCACTTCCCCCAGGAACTCAAAGTCAATGAAAAACAAATGATAGGTCACATATGCCCTGTTCTGTGGATGCTGGGAATTGTATCAGGAATTGCGTCTATATGAACATCATTGTGTGCACATGTTTTGAGATGTACTGAAAAACAAACAATTAACATGGCTCTGTAGGTATAAGGACACTTTAAAATCTCATTGAAAACCTGTGGTGGTTTAAATGGTATCCTCTCTTGGACGGAGTGCAGTGTACCTGCGTTTGTCTCCAGGTTGACATTAAGTTCATATCTGCTTGGCTGCACAGAAGCTACTGTATACTGCAGAGCAATCACTCTTGGAAAATGCTTGTGATAAAAAAAAAAGCCAAGTTAAAAAAACCTTTACGTAATCATTTCACAAGGAGGCAGATATTGATTATAGATCAAATCCTGCTTTTAACTGCAAGGGTGTCTTTTCCCGATAACTTTTTGTAAAGGATCTGCTCAGCGGTGGAAAAGCAGAATGCTGGGTTTGTGTAAGTGGAGTTTTTCTCCGACAAAAGTCAATAACACACAGAGGTATTGACATTTACAGCTCTGATTGCTACAAAGCAGCAGGGCACAATAGGCTGAGCCAGTGGCTGGCTGACATAAACAAATCGGAAGCGCACGTAAAGGAAAACATATCTTTTGGGTGTTGACATACAATAGACAGCTTGCATTTATTCTGTCCTTGCAATCATTATGTTTCTTTAAAAATAAAAATAAAATGTAAATTTTAATTTGGCTGGATGCCAAGGTTTGGTCATGGAGTGGATGGATATTATTGTCCTTTAAATTTGTTTATGTCATCCATCTATATACGTGTGTATATGTGTGTGTGTCTGTGTGTGTGTGTATTCATATATTTAATGCTTTTTTCTATTCTTTCCAGCTATCTGTATATTTTGTGAGCGTAATAAATAATAAACAATAAACACTTATTTGAAGAGGGGAAAAAATCAATAAATAAAATAATATTTTGGGGTTTTTTGTGTCTGTTTGTGGAAAAATAGCCGAAACAATCAACAAAATCCATATACTGGTATAGGGAGACCTTCATTCAAAAACTACTGTTACACACAAATTCATAAATAAAATACATAAATTAAATAAACCCCCAGTTCAAAGGTACAGGGCTATTTAATAACACAGATACCCTCTTACTGCGTCGGTTACGAGAACACGTCTGAGTAAATAACAGGCTGCAAAACAACTATCTTTGCCACACAAGTCTTAATTTATTTACAGTCATTTATCTTCTCCTGCACACTCGTTTCAGGCTTTTGTATCAATAATATACTTTTCGACCGCAATCGGAGAACTTCTGATTAATGGAAATGATGCAAATTACAATTTCACTGTTATTCATTAATCACACATGTCATGAATAACAAGGCAATTGGATTTTTATTGGTCCTGAGCTCTTATAATAATTTCTGTCTGTGGTAGAACGTATCATTTACATAACGCAAGGGGTGGTCTCCTGATGAATAATGTCATACAGGGCCCCCAGTAGCAATTTCAAAACTACAGTCATATATCATTCTGCTAATTTATTATAGTGGTAATTGATGAATACTTAGTGTAAACATTCAGCACTTCCGTGGCTCCTCAATTTTATACAACTATGCATAATTCTCTTATAATGCAGTGTTAAATTATTATTTCTTTTATGTCATGAATGTTTTATCAAGGACTCTCTTCACTGTTAACTTGAACATACCCCCATCCTTCTGTTCTCAGTGTACGCCAACAGAGGGGGCTATTTGGCTGGTTATTGAAAGAAAGCCCTCAAGAGGCAGGATGTTCCTCGGAAGGAGAAAATAATGATTAATGAGCGTGGGTCATGCCGGAACAATTTAATCTTGCGTGTGGAGGAAATTTAACCCTTTAGCCATTTTTGGAATACAGTGTAATCTTATTATATTAATGGGCTGTAGTACTTCTTAGAAGCAAACCTACTACAAAATGTGAGCCTGTACAAAATTACAAGCCTGTAATGTGCTCCTCTAATACTGTACAAGTGTTAGTAGGCTTTTTTTATTTATTCTGAAATTGTTGTAATGCTCATGTACTACGTAAAGTGTTGGTACAGATAAAGACCATGTGACAGCTGAATGAAATCGTTTATTGACATATCTACCAAGAGGGCAAACAAAAGCGGAATGAATACACCTTTAGTTAGGATGAATAAAAGCCTCCATATGTTTTGACACAATTAACAAAAAATCAATTCAGCATTCTTAAAAATATTCTATTTTCTATTTCACCCAACAAATAAACACGTATTTCTTGACATACACTATATGGACAAAAGTATTGGGACACCTACACATTACACCTACAGGAGCTTTTATGACATCCCATTCTA
>JAOVYW010000037.1:3026284-3038763 GCA_025775045.1 Hiodon tergisus | reverse complement strand
CCGGTTCCAACTCCGGTTCCAACTCCGGTTCCAACTCCGGTTCCAACTCCGGTTCCAACTCCGGTTCCAACTCCGGTTCCAACTCCGGTAGATTATGTTTCTTTCTTTGAGCTGTACTTGGGTTCATCCTTGCTTATGTGCTCCAGCACCGTGTAACATACATTTTTAGGGAGTTTATTTATTTTTGCTGAAAGAGTAGGACGTGTTTGTTTTCTTTCCTTTGATGGTTAGAAAGTAGATTTTCTTTTGCCACGACACAAAATTGTTTCAATTTTATATGTATTTTGTGCATTTTGCTGGAAAAAGTAATGTAATAAAGGGGACATAATGACAATCCAACTAATCACTCCTAGACCAGGCACCCTGTGGAGTGCCACACATAGGGATCGGAATTAACAGATCATTAACAGCGAATTCATATAGTGTGTAAAGATCTCAGTCGGTACGTAAGGAAAAACTCATAACTACTGAGATATGCGATAATGGCAGCGCTTGTTTTCCTTAGACTTCCTTACCCTTTGGGCATTATATATCTGTTCACGTTTAACTATTTCACCAGCCGCCTGGATATTCAGTTGAGGCGCTCACAAGCAGGAACTACACAAAAAGCGAAACAATTTGAAAAGTTAAAAGAAATAGCATATCTATTTGTTACGGTCTTTATGCAAAGGTAATTAATGTTACCGATAGCACACAAACAGATTATAGATTCATATAAATTTTTCTGTAAAAGTTGGTCGTATTACTTAAGTAGCCAGCTCGCTAACGTCAAAAATCTTAGTATTCTGCTGAATTTAACTTAGTTACCAAGTTAGCTAACAAGTAAACAGAAGATAATTTCATGTTTTCCTTTTTAAAATATTTTTTTCACTTCTACGAATATGATATGGTATTTTTATGGTATTTGATCATGCATAAAAATAGACTGTGTATTTTTAATTTATTTAAATAAAATAAACAGTTAATCAAATGTTATGATTGTGTTTATGAAAACATTTGAATTGTAAAAATGTCAGTTAGGCCCCACAGGTTCTCACCCCTTGAGTTCTTCTAGAAGACTAATGGCTTCCAAATAGCCTAGAATCATGCGTAATTACATTCTATTCTATACAGGAATAAACATGCGTTTTCCTCTATTGGTTGCAACCACCGATCTGGGCGTGTTCAAGAACGATGTTAGGTTGCTCCCGTAGACGACAGTGAGTAAGCAAGGAGGCTTTTGGCCTGGGGCTTCAGGCCTGGGCTAATAGACCACTTGTAGGCACACACTGGGAAGCCCCACTTAAGCATGAGAGTGGAAACGCGGTTTCTGAACGGCGGAGGTCAATAAATCATTAGGAACACAGCATTGTCCACTCTGTTCCAGATCATTGTTGGGTTATCTAGAACCTCCCCAGTGAGGTCATTTAGCTTAAGTCTTGCAAAGAGTTTAATGTGAATAAATCAGAACTGCACGCCAGCTGATCTTTGCATTGACTGAAAGAGAGACTAAATCGATTGATCCTCTTTTGAATATTTTACAGCATGGATTAAATAGACAATATAAATTTTAGTTGGATTACCTAACGATGGACAAATATATTCACATTTCTTCTCATCATAAATATACTTCTGAACTGCCATATTTTGGGGAGTATCAGTAATGGATAGCATACACAAACTGTATTCAGGATAGTTTGTCTATTTAATGTTATTCAGCTTCCATACCTAAATATGTTTGTGTCTTGCTTTCTTTTTGGTCCTTCTACCCTAAAGGCAGTTTGATAAGATCTTTCACACATATTTTGATCTGCAGACAGAGCTGTAGGTGTCACTATAAACATGACTTCTGGCTGCAGGTTTGTGCTGTGGGTGTTAACCTAGCCCAATGAGCCATCCCCCTTCATAGAGGATGTCGTCAGTCAGATGTTCAGCATGCATGGGGCATTGTCTGCTCGGATGTTCGACGGGCTGGCAGCAAGAGGTGACATCTGGTGACTAATGTGCTTGAATCTGAAAGACGTTCCCACAGTTCTCTGGGCAGCAGCTGCTCTGTAAAGGCATAAATGAGACAGGGGGAATGAGAGGGAGAGAGAGATGGGGGGTAGGGCTCTGTGTTTGTGCGTGCGTGTCTGCATGTGAGGACACGCGTGTCCGTGTGTGTGTGCGCACGCTAGGCGAGAGACATAAGGGGGTGTTTTGGGGGTGGGGGGGGGGTGAGCATGTCTGCCGAAAATCAATGACTTTCTGTCTGGTAAAAAAAATTAAAAAATATTTTGTCATGCCATGGCTGACATTTAATAAAGAGACCACGCAGTGAAGAACCCAATATATTTACATTGCCTTGCGTTTCTTTCCACAGAGCGCCTCTTCAGCTATTGCAGCTCCTTAGACACGGTTACCTATTTTTCCCATTTTGAGAGATTGTATTTCATAACAGGCATAATGTAAGCAGAAGCAAAAATAGTGAAGATGGAGCAGAAAGGCAACAGAAAACTGAAATAATTATTAGAAATAAAGGCACATTGTCTTTCCGTTTTTTGCTATTCAGAAAAAAATTAAACGTGTCTGTCTCATTGAATAATATGCAGTCAGAGTGAGCTTTCAATAACAATTTTGTTATTTGCCAAATGAGCTTAAATTGACTGTTAAAGTTGCAATCATTCAGCAAAATTTTTCATGCAGAAATGTAGGCTTTAGTGTTTTGGTGGATCAAATCTAGAAATAAATTATTTAAGTTCAACGAAGTTTGAAGTTGTCAATGAAAATATTTTTTATGGGCTCTAATATCATTGAAAATATAGAGTATTTCTTTTTTATTAATTTGCCATTCACACTAAATGATTGTGCATTCAATATAAAGTAGAGAATGCTATTTGCTCTGTATTTGTTGTTTGTATTCAATACAAACTGTATAGTTAAATAGTAGGGTTAAGAACACAGGGATCGCTAAATTCACAATGAACTGGTCAGCATCGGACGGAATGCTTATAAACAGGTCATGCGGATTGCGCATGGTGTTTCTGTGTAAACAATTGGTTAATCTAAGAAAACCGTCAATTTGACATTGGATACGTGATCTAATCAGCAGCAAAAAATAACAGCTGCAATCTTGTCTTTGGTTTGTCTGGGTCAAGAAAGTCACCGCCTCCCATGGACGGTTTACAATTTCCGCTTCTCTCACTGGTGGGGATGAAGCCCCAGACGTCATTAACCTTGTGCCCTACTGGTACAGTATGTGACCCGGGGCCGCGGCAGGCCGGCCCTGCTGGCTCTCTCTTCACTTCAGACCCCCTCGACTCCCTGTGAGGAAAGCACGAGCGCGTGTGGCCCGGCCGCCATATCAGTTAGCCCTTTTGAAAGAAAGCCCTTTGTTTTGAAACCTTGCCTCATCTGTCTTTTATCAGACCTTTGAAACCGTGCTGGATATTAGTTCCCCAGGACACGATGACGAACACGCGATATGGAATGAACTTGTAAATACACTGTCTTGTGTATTTACAAGCTACATAAGTGTAATATAGGGGTGACGCTGGTATATGCCTTTCCACACTGCTAATACCAGAAGTATTCTGACGGAAGAAGCAACCTGGGTTCTGTACTTTCTTACATAGGTTCAAATATTCATATGTCTCTCGTCATAAAATCATCCTCTTTGCCACCATTTTGAGTCTTTGTCGTCTATTTACCAACGCAAGGTATTGACATAAAGTTGTTACAGGGTGAGTACATGCAAGTGGGCTGACCCTGAGTCAGGGGGTGGGGGGGTGTCTGCATGAGTCAATGAGACGGGGCTTCAGCAGGGTGAAAGAGGGAGAGCTCATGTGCGTTTTTTTGTAGTTACAATATTGTTCTGTTATAGATGGGGTTTCAATTCCATATGTTAACTTCAGTAATAAAGTATTAACTGTTGGGCTCCATCTCCGTACATTGCATGGCATGATGTTTACACAAACCCTCCCATGTTTTGCTCACGACTGAAGTCATCTGCATGATCTGATTAAACCAGCTGCTAAAAGGAACTTCTTTCTCAATGGAGAGGCAAAAACCTGCGAGAGATCAGAGATCCGATCAGCTGACGAATATCTCAGGTCTTAATCTTTAACTGGAAACACAATTACATGTTAACTACTGCACAGTGTTTCAGTCTGAAAATCAATTTACAAATCTGTGACCTAGATATAATTAAACCTTTTAGAGAACATGATTCATATCAGTTCTCATCTTTTGGGGCTGAATTATATTAATGAAACAGAACATCTGCTTAAATTAACGGAGCTTTCAAAAGATAATCAAAAGATTAGAAAGAAAACCTGTGATATAAAGTGGTTTCATTGTTTTCTCTACCATTATTACAAAAAATGAAAAACACCACCGTGGTAACAGCTAATAGATCTAATAACAAAAGGAACAAACATTACGTATTCTAATTTTGAACTATCCACACGTGGCTGACTGACTAGCTAACTTACCTCCGATGATGCTGGTGCTAATTCATTTGACAACACTTCTTTTTCAAATGAAAATTAAATTAATATATTCACAATGATTTAATCGATAATTAGCCCCTTATTATACTGGAAGTCTAATTTTGTTAAACTAATTGCACATCAACCGAAACCTTGAAATCTCATTATTTCAAATTGTATCCCGCCGTATAGCGATAACTGTGTACTGTGTAACATAGAGGCTCTGCAAACAGAACAGAGACAAAAGCAGGATCATTAATACTGTCTGACTCAATAAGTGTCGCGAGAAAACAAACTACTTGTGAGCAATTCCAAGTGCAGCTTTCGCAGTTTTTTTTCTTTCTCCCTTAAATTCAGATGTTTAAGGATTTTACTTCTGCACAAATACATCTGGTCAATATCCGATGGTTTTAAATGTCTTTGTTTGATAGCACTTGCTTTGTTGCCGAACTGGACAATGAACCGGCAGATTGCGCCTGGAAAAGGACCTTGATAAACACTCAAGATGCTTCAGATCACAAAGATGTGACTGATTTGAGTTTGCGTCTGTCCTTGAATGTCCTCACCCTCAGGACCTCTCTCCATCTCTCCCTTTCAGAACGCAACTGAAATCCAAATTGACACTACATAACTGCCTCACGAATGCTATTTCGAGAACAGTAGAATAGTTCCTACTTTTTAAATTTTTTTTATTCATCGGTACATTTTTGTTTGGGCACAGTGGACTGACATCAGAATACTCTCTACCAGCACAGGAATTTAAGAGTAGGCTGAGTTTTTCGACATAATTGCCCTTCAGCTAGACAAGATTTCCTTCCTTTGTTATACTTTGAAGCATCGGTAGTGACATGTTTCTTGCTAAAATAGTGTTATTTAAAGGCCTACGAAGCAACAGCAGAAGGGAAATTTCTTGTTGTGCATCAAAGGGAAGCATAGGATGTATTACTCTCGTGCTAGATAGCACGAATGTAGAACAATATTTTTGTTGAATTTGTCATTTTAAGTCCAGTTGTTTTGTTACTGATTCACATTCTATTCATGTGTTGTGGTCTTGAATGGGAATTGACTAATTGATTTTTATTTACCTAATGGGAAATCATGATTGACATTTTGTAAATCCTCCTCTAAACATGTATTGGTAAATCCTTTTATTGCAATGGCAGTGGCTGAAGCCTTGGTTCATGGTTGAAGTTTTGTGATTCCAATGACAATATCCGAATGAGCTTCAAATAAATGTTTGATGTTTAATATTCATCTGTTAAGACAGAGGGACTAAAGTAACTAAAGTAAAACTGCGTTGGCTAGTAGAGGGAGGGCAGTAGTAGTCACAAATTGAAGTCTCACAGAGGGCCCTGCATGGGCTTATAATGTAGAAACGGGGATGCAGAAACGTTTGTTTTGGCAAAGATCATCAGGATGACCATCGTGGCTGGATGTACAAGAATGCTCGCATGCAACAAACAGATTTTGTGCAAATTTATTAGCTCACATATACTCAAGTACGAAGACTCAAAATCTATGAGACAGCAGGCTGTTCCACATTTCATAATAACGTCATAGATTAATCAAATGTGTGAACTTTCAGAGGTATGGAAATAAATTTACCTGACATGCAGTGTTACTTCCCATCTTTTGTACCTTGGTTTCTTTTCCGAACATTACAGGGAGCATTTTATTTATACTCTCACATTCAATTAATTATTTACTAATAGCCTCAGGGTTATTCTTTCCAAGCCTGGCAATCTTTTTCTATGTATAAATATATTCGTTACACCTAAATATGTCATATTTTGCAATATGATTCATTCTTTCTTGTCTCGATGATTGTTGTGTTGATGACGTACGATGATTTAAATGTGTCATTGGATTACCTTAGTTAAAAATTAGCTTGGATTTTTTCAGTCATTTGGACTCCCGACAAGATGAGTTGCCGATGCAGTGTTCTGAGATACATTGTACAGTGCAGATACATTGTACATGCAGTCACCAATGACAATTTGTATTCCTACGCATGCTACCTAATGGAATGTCCCTGGTTCCCATCCAGCCACGTGCATGATTACACGGGCAGTCTTGCATAGTCCTGCTGGATGCTGGAGGGCCAAATAGAACAGTTATGCACGTTTTAGCACATTACTTTATGGTTCTCTAACAACAGGGCTAATGCCTTGTTTTATTATAGCGATAATCACAGTATTTTTTGGGAGGCAACCAAGGAGAACTTTACAAGTACTTGAGTTTCACTTTGGCTGATAAAAAAACAACAACTTGCATAATCTTATTTTAATGTGCGGAACTGTCGGAGTTGTTTTTTTTTTTTTTTGTTGTTGAATAAAATTTCAAACAATTTTATAGTCATACAGAAAGAAAATTTTATTTATTTAGCAACTAATGATTTCTGTCACAGGCAAAGCCTGGCCAGTGAACAGTTTCATGTGTAGATAAACATGTCTATAGAGATTTTACTGTTCTTAAATAGTTTCTAAATAAGGAGGACGCAGTTTGTATTGCGTAACACAACTTTGTGCTAAAACCCAAAGGTTTTGTAACAGTGCAAGATCAAAACAAATGGTGGTCAGGGGAGTGCTTTTAGCAGCAGTTTATTTCTCCACGCATTATAGTGGCCAGGCTTTGGAAAAAAAATTAATCAAGCTGAAAGACTCCTCGAAAATTCTCTTTGAACCAGCTAAATTACCCAAAGGGTTTAAGCAATCCAGTCTGACACAATTCAGACTTGCAGGTGGAAAAAAGCATAGGTTAAGATTGGTACATAAAATACGTCTTCCTCTTATTCTCGCTCTCTAGATCTTTCCTGGCGGGCACCAGAACTGAATCCACGTCTCCTCGGCCTGCTTACTGCTGGAAGGCGATGAGGTAAGGGTTGTTAGGTGGCCCCACTGCCATCAGGTGAACTTCATGATGAGATGGGCGCCACGTCACAGAAGTGCCTCTATAACCGGCTTGGGGAGCAGCACCCGTCAAGGACAACCGACCTCATCGTCTCGCAATTAGTAGTCTGGACGGATCTCTGCCACGTCCTGCTCTGGAGACCCCATTTCCACCGCAGTGTTTTATGGCCGACCTTAGTCTTGCGGCGAGAGAGACAGCAAATGGCGCCATACACAAACTGTCCTTTTCACCTACCTAATAAGCTTGTACCCGGCCTTGTATCATCGGTGTGTCTTTCAACAAAGGTCAGAGAACGCTCTGCGCTCCATCAAATACAAAGCTGTAGCGAGACAATCGGCTTGCATGAAGCATGTCAGCCTAGGTTTAGATTACAGCACAGCTCTAAAACTACCAGTCAGGCTTATTAATAACTTACAAATGAGTTATCTCCAAGTCCATGGGTGTTTTGTCCAAATGCTCTGGTTTCTGACCACAGCTCAAGATTCTTACTAATTAGGCATTCTTCATTATTCAGTGTTTATGTAACAGCCGAGATTTTTATGTTTAAGTAATGCCTCTCGGCATTCCGAGAGGCTCAGACAGTTGTCCTGAGCCAACTGAGCCCTGTGTGGAAGTTTTTAAGACGTTCAAAACCAGCTCTTTTTTCACTTGCCAATTGTGACCGGGAGAGCACAGTGGCGGCTCACAGTTGGAGGAGTTGGAGTGGTTTGAACTCGGCTGGGTTTCTTTTTGCTAACCACCGCCTCCTGTCGGCTTCCTGGGTGCCTGCAGGCTCGCAGTGCCAGTGTCTCTTCTCCGATCGGTGTTGAATCTCTTGTGTGGGCCGTGTAAAAGAGACCGAAGGCTTAAGGGCAAGGAGAATGGTCGGTGGCAGTTTGTATTGACGAGCCAAGATTCATTAACACAGCTAGCAATTCGAAATTGGGGAGAAAAACTAAAATATATATTTTTTTAAATAGCGCAGTTCAATGTATGGCTTTAAAGAAAAGGCTAATTAATTTACAAACAATTGTATTTGTTCTATGTTTTAGCAAAGCACAAAATATTAAGAGTTGTATTATTGAACATATATTTTGTGGTGCCAAAAGAGAAATGGTGCCTGTTTTGAACAAGATACATTTCTGGAAGGTATGTATGCTTAAAAATGTTGATGGTGTTATTTGCCAAACTTCATGAATAAAGATGATAAAATTAGCATTTGCCTGTTCTGCATTTATTTTGCTGATCACAGAGCAAGATTGGTTTAATGATGTACTGTCACAGTGAACTATTTCATGCAAATTTCACTCATATTCAATTAATGAATAATATTGTTGTTGCTCCACATAGCGGGTCAGGCAACCATACCCTCTAACAAGTAACCAAGAGGAAGTGAAGTGTGTTTGTGTGCCCCATGCCAGCCAGTGGAGAGCTGACAGTGTAGGTGACTGGATGAGGCAGGATAATCCCCAGAGAGAGGCACAGAGGGGCAAGACCAGCGGAAGATGACATTGGTGGTAGTGGAACTTTCCACCTATAGTGAGGGGGGAGGTCCTGATTGCAAGCTCATCATAACTCAGATTGCCAAAAAGGGGGTGGAAATGAGCACTGGAAAAGAAACGCATTTGTAAGGTAAAAAGTTGGCACTTTCCCCTTTGTGTGGGCTGGCTTTAGGAGGCAGCGGCTGCATGCAATGGCAATGGTCAAACATACACCCATTCATGGACTTTCTCACCGGCTCATTTGTTTTACGATTCATCCCAAATTAGCCAGTGAGCTCTCACAGCAAAATCATTCTACGTTATAAATCTAGCTAGCGTAAAGTTTCTTGTGCAACCCATGAAAAACATAATTCATAGACAAATAGGGGCCGAAAAGGGGGCAAAAAAGCCCCAAAATTTTGAGAATAATTCTGCATAGTTTGCAAGAATCGCTGACTTTTTTAGATCACCCACTGATAATATTTCAGCAGTTAGAGCCGATGCTAGCACCTAGCGCAGAAGCTCGGTTGACATGGTTAAGTTATATAGGTTTGTGTAAGACAGGTTTGCATCAGTCATTCAGATTGGTCCTTTAAAATTTTGTGTAAAGAAATGAGGTCCATACAGGCTACACAATATTAAAGCGGATTTGGTTGTTACTTAAAGTCTCTCAGTTTAATTAAACAAGTCGAGATTAAGCCTTGAAATTTAATTCGGTACGGAAGCTAATAACAACATACATTTATGTTTGTTGAGATATGTATGTTGAATTACCCTTGAAGAAAAAAAAATGCAGAATAAATAATTGCCCTTGGTCAAAATTTGGGCTCATTATTTGTGAAAAATGATTGGCTGAACGCGTTGGCAGACAGCAATCGCTAACACCAATTTCCTGGACTGAAATGGACGAGGCTGGGAAGAATGATTGGCACTTTGTGCTTGCACACAATTCAACTAACAAAACTAAACACCGCTCAAACAAGTAACTGCGCACCCTATCGGGGCTGTCAATCAATGTTTTTGTCTATTAAATGAGGTTTTTGTCATTCAGTGCTGTTTTATTTCTTTGATGTTTTTTTTTGTCTATTCAACAGGGGTGTAGTTAAGTTGATGCATGCTTTTTAATGTAATTAGATTTCTTTGTTATTTACTTTCTGTCACATTCACCTCACATGAAGGAGTCCCCATTGGAAGCGGGGGGTTATGGAATGCCCTGGAGTTTATCAAGGGGGACCTTTAAATCTATCACCTTTGCTAAGAATGCCTATGTGCTCAGAATGTTATCAAGCAGCACAGGCTACAGGTGTATGTAGATTGCTGTAGTTGGAGAAAAAAACTACATTAACGTGGGGTATTCCCAGAGCACTAGTGTTTTATCAAATGCTCCTATTCACAAAAAGGATCCCACAAAAAGATTCTATTCAGAAGGTATTTCTGTCTCATTTGTATCATCACTGTGGGGGGTTGAATTGACGTTAAGATAATTTACTCACTGTAAATTAATCGGGGAAGCTTGAATGGTAAGTCCAAATACTTAGAAAGTAGAAAAAACAAAGTCTGCGAATTACTGCACATATCAAAGCACTTGTAAATATGGCAAAAAAGCCATTGTGTAAAGACATAAAGTTTGAAAACTACCTTAATGCTCCCATACGATATATTTTATTTGCAGTAATGATCAAGGTATCGATCAAACTGAAAATGAGATGTATTTAATGTGAGCATAAAGGTAGTTTTCGAACTTCATGTCTCTGTGCGATTGGCTTTTTCTGCCCCATTCACAAGTTCTTTCATATGTGCTCACCAAGGTCACGCACATCAAATGAAAATGACTAGTCTGACAGTTCCTTAATCAATCACTGAACAGGAAGTAGGAGAGTGGTCTGATCTGCGCTAGCAGTCTGAGATCTTCTCCTTGTGAGCCTCCCTGAGTGTAATTGCAATGTCACAGCTGACTGATTTCAACTGGAGACCATTCGTGAGAGTAAGCTATACGCCAATTAAAGCAGATCACGCCATTGTGACCTGAACTTTCCTCGTTCATAACTATGGATGAAGGTCTGTGTGTTGAAACTGTCTTCCATACCTTTCAGCTATGGTTCATTGCTCTGTCAACATTTATGCTTCCTGATTAACCTGTCATCTCAGATTTAGTTAAAGAGCTCCGAGTAAGACTCTTGAAATTACTTGTTTTTCAGCTATTTAAATCTTAAAAACTACTCATCTAAACCCTCAACTTAATAAATAAAACTCTTAAATGACTTAACTGCGTCCTTAATATAAATCTGAAGTTCTACATTCTATCATTGAATTATTCAGAACCTTAAAAGAACTTCTGTATGATGTCTGACTTTTCTGTTTTGATTTATTAAACTGCTCTATTTTTACTGACATGTTTTTTTTTTCTCTATCCTTGTAAAACATTCAAAACCAGAATTTAACCATTTTCTGTAAGTGAAAATCAATGCTTTGTAGCGCTAAGTCATTTCAGTATCTGTAACAATAAATGTTTTATTAAATACTGAGTAATTTAGCCCGCCCAAAAAAATGACTTAGACATCTTATGACACTTAAAAAGATACTTTCGTGTAGTGCGGAGCCTTTTTTAGCTCCTGAAAGAAAGCTGAGACACTGACCACATGTGAGCTTGCGGGAAAGCTGTGCCCTGACCATGGTGAGCACAAAAAATAAAACAAAATAAAATAATAAAAATAATCTTGTGTCAGTATTCATCTCCACAGCAGCTCCGAGACCCTGTGGGTTAGAGCGCTCGTTTGAAGATAGCCTGGCTTTCGGACAAGCCGCCAGGTGAACGTCAGGCGCAGGGCTTGGTTTATGTAAATTGGCTGGCAAGTGTTTCTGGATCACCAGAGGCCTAGTGTGCGGAGCCACTACCGTGCAAAACATCCCTCTTAAAAGTGATAAAAAGAACCACTATCAAAAGCCAAAGACGTTGAGCTTCTACTAGCATGTTTAGGGTGATTGCGATAGATTTGTCTTGATTTAATGCCGATGCAAAGAATATCGTGGCCGGGTGGCCCTTCACATGATTTGTGAATTTAAGTCAAATAAATGTAATTTACGATTAAGTGATTTTAATTGCATTGCATCATAGTTTCCTCATCTTACTGTTGAGACATGGTCTCTTTTGCTATATTCCAAGATGCTATGCAAAGTTCCCCGTTTAAATAATTCTTGTTCGAACAGCTGGATTGCATTTCCACCAGAAATCAGAGGATCCCATTGCCCTGAGGTGTTTATGTGAACACTATATCAGTGTCTGGTATGCACAGCAAAGTACGGAATTTGCAGGTTATTCAATCTCGGTTTTTTCTCCCTAATGATTTCACTTCCCTTTAACCGGTTCATGCCGGTATTCAAAGTTAACAGATACAGGAAATACATTCCCAGTTCACCTGCAGAATTTATCAAAGTTTCTTCCATGTGGTAATAAAGTAACAGGATTGTGATTTGATTTGACATTACTTTCTTTTTTAAAGCGTATGCACACCAACAGCTGTGCAAAACTGAAACTTCATACCAAGTCCTTCACTATCGTCGTGTTGTGCTGGGTTCGGATCCGGCTTATTCCATGTGGGGTTCTCCACGCCATGTGACTTTCTGGGTTCCATCTGCTGTCCAAAGACCAATGTGTAAGCCA
>JAOVYW010000037.1:3001373-3021373 GCA_025775045.1 Hiodon tergisus | reverse complement strand
TAGCCTAAAACTGATCGCCATTTTTTCTCATTCTAGAACGCCAGCTGTAGTGCAAAATAACATCATGGAGAAAATTCAGTACATACATAGTGGAATGACAATTTAAAATAATATAAAGCAATGATATTTCATTTATTCATTTTAGTTTTTTTTACTGACTGCAGTGTTCTAATACAATACTGCATGAATATTAACAATTATTAATGTAAAAGTGTGCATTTCACCTATGTTGGTCAGACTACGTGTAATTGATCTATTATTACGATCACTCTCACTCCAAAACCAAATAATTAAATTACATTCACATTCCATTTGGCGAGCCTTCTAAGTGGCTCAGTCAGTGAAGGCTCTCACCTGAGTACAGACTGAGCTCTATGTCATTACTTTGACTTTTGTTATGTCGTCAGGCCAGTTGTGACTGGGAATTAGCAGCGGTGGTGCACAATTGGCAGCGCACAGCCCGGGCTGGGTTGGATTAAATTGGCAGGGCTTCACTTGGCTCGTTACTATTAATTGCCTTGTACTGGCTTCCTGGGGGGCTGCAGCCTGGCAGTACCGTCAAGAGAGGGACGGGCCTCTCCTTCAATCTGCACTGAACCTCTCATGCGAACTGGGCAGCCTGCAGTGTGGTAACACAAAGTACCATGAAATACGGCACCAATGTTTACTGCCCTTAAGGATATGACGGAAGTCCGCCTCCACAATTTGCCATCTCCATCCGCTGCCTGTGTGAATGTCACTCCAACCTGGTTAAGTCCACCACAGGAAAGACGGTCAGGACTGCCTGCTGTGTTCCATGGTAAAATTGAGAAAAATAGGAAAGAAAACACAAACCAACAACATGCCAAACACTAGACAAATATGTGGACCGTCTGCAGGAAGAAGAAAACATTCCCCCACACAAAAAACGAATCAACCTAAATAACAACTGCTCAAAGGAAGAAAGAAAGAAAATGTAATGCGTTAATTATACAAGTCATGTTGGATAGTGAAACACCAGTGAAAAGAACCTTGAACAGGTACCTAAATACCATAGACAGGCCTACCATAAAGGCAAACTTCAAAATCCAGGACTACCGCATCTATGCAAGTTTAATATCTAGATAGCAATTATTTAAATTCATAATATTAGCTACGGCAGCAAAATAAAATGTTAATATGAACAGTATATCTCGCTAACATCGAGAGTTAAAAAAAACAACGTTTAATGAAACCATAAAAATCTAGATGTGGTTTGTTATGGGGTTTAACCCCCGAATGGCGAATGGTGTTCGTGGCAATTTGATTGGCGTTATTCCTCTCTGCAAAACTTTTGGACAAAACGATCAATCAGTAATTATCTTCAGACTGCGGAAGACCAATTGGCCGTAACAAGTTTCACCTGTTCCACAGCTGAACGAACGTGTAGGAGGCGGGATTTCACATCAGAACATAAAGCGGGGCAGAAGGAAGAGAGAGCGACGGATTGGTTGGTTTAGTGCATTGATGCAGCAAAGCCACTTGTAATTTGCCCGAATCAAACCTTGAATCCTACACATTTTATACAAATATAATAAATTAATAATTTTAAAAAAAATTAAGTGTTTTTTTTTCTTCCATGTGATACCCTGTATAGGGGTGTGTGGATATCCAAATATTTATAGAAATTTCTGTTGCAGTCAGAAAGGTTGAGGCGAGGTGGTTTTTATGAGCCCAAAGCTGAGCTTATTTAAACGAAAAAGAAAGTCTAACAACTAGTCTAATAATCCTAAATTTCTAGATTCGTTGCTGGTGGCATATAGCCCGGCTTTCTGTACCTTGGTGACGGTCACAAGTAGCCTCAATGTGGCTTTTAGGCTCAGTGTTTGTTCAGTCGACATGAAATGATGCTCTGAGTTCAAGGAGATGTCAGAGAGACACGAAAGGGACCATACTTTATATAATATGTGCTCACTGGGAGAGAAGAGGATGTCATAAAAAAACCTTTTATTAGCGCAATCTAGCGATTGCAACAAAGGGAATACTGGCAGAGCTGGAGTGATTAATCACCATTAAGACCCAGGCTAGTAATTTGCAGCTGAATGACCGGCAGAGCTCAGACACGATGTACACATGAACTCGGACTGGCTATTCTGTAGGTCTTTGAGCCCATTAAATGCATCAGCTCTGAAGGGCCTCTTTTTTGTGGGTTTTTTTTTTTTTTTTTTTTTGCAGTGTCCGTAGAATGTCCTTGCATCGCGACGTCAGGTCTCCGAGAGATACGTGGTAGAGCCTTGACCCGCTAGCTCCTTCGGGCCGTCTGTTATGTTTTAAATTGTTCCTGATGTTAATTTACCAGCTGAGGGTATGCCTTTAGTAGTTAAAAGAGATGCCACCCGAAACGACGGCTTTCTGAAGTGCTCTTTTGCTACGATGATGGTTTTATTATTCCGCAAATCACTTACAGCGTCCATTAAGATGGCGTAAGGGACTCGCGCACTCTCACCAGGCAGAAAGTCATCATTTAGGATCGTGACTCACCTGCAAAGGATGCAAACGACCTATTTTAACATCTGGGAATTAACAACATTTACAGTATGTCCTTATGAAAAGAAAAGCATTTCCTCGTAATTACACACTAAATGCTTTCGAGTTTCTTAGCCTGTGTTTAACCCCGGGTAGAATCCAAGTTTTCAATAATCAGTAAGTAGATGGATTGTGGTTTAAAAAATAAATGAGAAAAAAAAAAACAACGATTTATTTATCAAGAAAAAGTCATGTAAATATTTTCAGATTCATGCTTGATATAGAGCACATTTTAGTTTTCTGTTTAAGGAATCTTTTGTTTAACCGTTGTTTTCAGTAATATAGAAGACGTAACATGCTCTGTCAAATTGGTTCAGTGGTGATGATCTGATAAACAGATTCAAAACCTCATTCTGTCTTGTTGCTATTCTAAGAAAGCAGGGGTTCATGATATCAGGTTGTTCGGCAATATCAAAATAATGCAAACTGCAAAATGTGCAAACATAATTACAAATAGGTGGTTACCTGTTATTTTACAACACTTCTATTTAGATCTTATTTTACTACATCCCCTCTCTTGCATTTGCTACTATACATTTATTTTGTTTATTTTTTCGTAGAAACATTATATATATATATATATATATATATTTTTTTTTTACATAGAAAATGTAATTATTTACTTTGAGTGTATAATAATAGTGTTAAAGACATAAAGAAAATAGCTAGTTCATAAATATCTATATGCAAGCAGTTGATATGGTTGTTGCAATGTTGAGGGATTACTGTAAGGGATCTGAACGTACTTGTTTCACCGATTGGTGGGCCAATAGAGCCACTAATCGAACAAATGGAAGTAAGTGGGCAGAGAAAACGAATACATGGTATTTATCCAGAGAAGCAGTAAAGAGCTGATATAGATAATAATAATAAAATCAGACCAGAGGTCACCCTAAAGATGTTGCAGAAGGCCTGATTGCAGCAGCCCAAGATGTAAACACACGTTCAATCCTGCACCCAATAATAAGTAACGAGCCAACCCAACTATGCAAAACCCAAAACAAATACTTTTGAAGAAACATTTTTTGAAGGTTCACAGGGTGAACTTGGATCAACACTTGCTATTGTACATTTCCCCTTTTAGTTACTCAGTGTATATTATCAGTTTCGCTAAGGGCTCCCTAGTATTACTTGTATACACTGAGCGCTGACATTTTCGAACCACTGTTGGCCACTTATTAGCAGACAAGAAGAAGATGACTAATACCAGTTTAATTTCTGCAACAGGAAAGCATGTGGTTCTTGTTAGGCTCAATAATATGCAAGGCTGGCTTCTATGCATTAGGTTTGCAAACACTTTAAAACCACTTTAACCGATATCCATTAAATTCTGTTATACCAGCATGAAACTGTTATTGTTTCCTATCCACCAACACAGCCTGTGACATCTATTTTCAAGTGGTCATCAATTATGTTTACATTTCTGTCGGATTTAGCAAACGATGTTGTAATGGTATCAGTCCAGATTTACAAAAAGGGGGTAAATTGATTCAAACAATTAACTGTTTCTGATCGATTCTCATGAACTGGACAATGAAAGTGAAATGTGGAACGTTTCTCCCTGTTCGGTATGCACATGCGGGTCTGTTTTTTATTTGCGCTCTCTGTGCTGTGACACAACAGCACAATACGAGTTTAATTCCTACTAGTGCAGTACAGCCAGGGAAACTTCCGGATATCTTTTCATTCCACATGTGAGATTAATTTAAAGGAACGAACAGTGTCTGAAATGACAACACCGAGAGACGGCCTGGAGGAACACTTTGATGGACACAGCAGTCTATCTTTCCTGTTCACTTCAATTTGGAGACTATGACCCCTGGTCCTTTCCTCGCCTTTATCTTTTTTTTTCAGACTGAGTGCGGGGCCTCTGATTGTGCATCGGAGAAAATAACGTGTGGACAGGACGGGGCTCTGCATGCCTCCTCCTTGCAATGTTATTACCTGGCCCAGGAAGGCGGTGGAATCTTTTAAATTAGCAAAGCGAAATGAGTGCATTGTGTGATTAACTGCGATTTTGATAGCGGTGTGCCTGCTCTGAGGGGAAAAAAGGGCTACGACTAAGGATCCTGCTACTCCCGAGGGCAGGATTACTTCTAGGTGATGTAACCTATTTCAATCTCTCAATCGCTCAAACCGTGGACATAATTCCACTGGTCCGGAAGCCCAGCAAAATTAGGAGCCCTGAGCGACGGTGTTCGAATGCGGACTTTGCTTTTCTTTCAGTTGAGTCTCTCAATGCAGAGCGAGAGCGGGAGATGAGAATTTGGAGATCTTTGACTATGCGTTTCAACAAACCGCGATACCTTCCAGTATCACATGACTCTTCTGTCTTTTTAGCGCTGCGTTATGCATTGCAGATTCAAAATGAATTGCTCTGGTGCTTGAAGCCTCCACAAACATGGTCTTCATAAATACTTTAACCCATCGACAACTGTTCATATATCCCAGGACTGCATCTGGCAATACTTGTGCACGCTTCAGAAGATTAAAAGTGCTTGGATGTTGGGGGCAGAAGGTTACATTCACTCGCAAATGAACTTGTAAGATAAACCTTGTGTTTTATGAGCGGATATCACGTGTAATCAAAACATGCATATGTTATATATATATGTGCATCAGTTTGTGTGTATTTTAATCTTTTGAAGTTAATTGTGATCATTTTAAATACATAGAACGACAGGCAGTAATAAACTGGGATAACATTTCATAAAGCAAAACTCTTCCATATTTTTTTATGGAGACATAATTAATTAATTACAAAGGATTACAATGAACAAATACTGTACAATATCTACTCGTACTGGTTACTTTGGTTACTCAGGTTACTTTAAGGTGAAATTTCACAACCCCTACACCAGACATTACATTGGGAGTAATTTGATTAGTAAAAGTAGCTCGACAATGAGACGTCTACACATTCTTTTTTACTCACATTTATTTTATTTATTTGTGGAATTAATTCTTTGTTGTACCATGCATGTTTTCTCATCTGTGATAGCTAAATATAATCGCTAGCTATTCTCTGACTTGAAGTCATGCTTTTCTGTTGGCTTTGTTGCAGAGAGGAAAATTGAGGGATCAGGGGATTGAGGACCTGCCCTCCACTTACATCCTGGTTTAAACAGGGATTCCCTCTTCCACAGGAAAGAAGGGGGGGTGGCTTTCCTGGTTTTTGTTGTCCGCCCACGGATAATTGAATCCAAAGGCCATGTGTAACATGTGACTGGAGGTATTGATTAAAATACTGAGAAAAGCATCTGTATATAAAACATAACAATGCCCCAAGTTGCTTACATAGGGGTACCACTGATGAATGTGTTTGGGCTTCGACAAAGCAGGGCACCTGGAGCCTTGCAGGTCCATATATCTGTGTGATAAGTGAACACCCACCAGGAAAACTATGCTTTGCAGTTTACGTATGAACAATACCTAAGTGCCTCTTTTTGGCCTCGTAAATTAGCGCATTAATCCAGGGAGCCTACACTGGGCAGCCAAATAAGATAGTTATCCTCTCACACAGGCTCACACACCTCTCTCCCTTTAGGTTCAATGGCAGAAAATCCATACATTCTCTAGGAAGAGGAATTCCATTAGATAATGGATATGAAATCTATCTTGATTTTAAACTCTGTCTTCTGTTAGAGACAGATCAATGGGTAAGCATCGGTTGAGCTGCTTACAATAACAATAAATTGATAAAACAGATAAAAGCAGTGTAGGTAATGCACTTACAACGCCAATGCAGCACTCTCCATGCGAGTCGATATAAATTAGCCTACATTCATTATGAAAACAGCAAATTGTGTTTTGTGTTTTAAACTTGACCAAAAAAAAACCCCAATAGGCTATAGGATTCAACATTCGTTATTTGCCTCTTCTACATTTCAGAGAACTGGAGAGATCCACCAATGATTCTCTGTCAGTGCCCACCATCGATATTTTATTGGAATTTTGGTTGTGCCATTTGGCGCACTCTCTGTCCCCTGGCTAATGGAAAACCCCTTCATGCAACCACTTTTAGCAAAAATTTGCTAGGGTGGCTACCTACCAATTAAACCTGAACTGAGTGCAAAGTTTTTAGTTTTTTTTTATGAAAAGATTGGCTTCAAATTTATAGATTCGGATCTTAATAAAGCATGAAAGCACTACGTTTTTTTGGGGGGAATGTGCCTCTATGTGAGTTTGGAGAGTGTTTGCCACAGGTTTTAGGAGTGCTTTGGGTTTCCTGTCGAACATACCAGGTGCAGTGTTTGTTCAGCCAGTTGCCAGGCAACGTGTTCAATACAGCAGAGCAGTGAGGCCTACAGAGGTGTAGTAAGTGGGCAAACAGGGCCTGCTGCTGCCCTCCATGGGGCTCCGTAAGCCGTTACACTGCTCTAATCATCTTCGCAGATGGGCTGTCCATCACTCTGGAGTCAGGCTTTTAGTACAAACCTAGCCAGCCAGCTGAAGCATCATTGCTAAGAGCCAGTAGTCAAGCTCAACCGAGCCCCAATGAGTGCAAACAAAGACTGTGGGTGTCTCGACATGAGTCAATCGAGGTATTTATTGATTGGTTAGGGAGGGACTATCATTTTTTCATGTCCTTTAATGTTTCACCATTGCTGAATATCACAAGAAATACAATGACAAACAAATGTTCCCCTTTTTCTGTATAATTTGTAATCACCATTCTCTGTGCCCAGGAAGCCAGTAGGAGACGCTGGTTAACAAGGAACCAAAAGAACCCCTGCTGATTTCACCCACACCAGTGCCCCAGGAACCACTCTGCCAATTTTGTGCCCGGTCATAATTAGCTAATGATATGAGCTGACTTTCCACCCTACAAAATCCAGTTTATGGGCCTCTGTCTGTTTACTGACTGAGCCAATCCAGACATGTATTTCTATGGTTTAAATATAACATAATATCCAATATTACAATCCATGTCAAGACCCAATTGTGACTGTAAAAGTTTCAAGAAGATTCAATGATTCGTTTTCTAACTCAATTTCAAACATTGCCAAATCCTTACTTTTTTAAATATAAAATTGTATCTTGAAATTTTCGTATATTTCAGTAGGTTCAGCTACATTACCACTAATATCACGGAGAATCAATTAACAGTTTGTGTCACAAAGACACAATGAAAAATGTTGGCGTGAGGGCTTCACCTCTACTGTGCAGCTGTGATGATTGGACAAAAAAAGATATCAAAGGAAACATTAGCAGACATGGACGTAGCATAGATTATTCAGTTGAACCAATCACACATTTCATTTTATACTGGTTTGCCCTTTCCTTATGCATACAAGACTAAACTCAGGGTGGGTCTTTAATTGCTGAAGCCAACAAAAGTACAATATTATTACTCAAATTTTGAGTAATTGGAGGTATGTTTAATGCATGTAAATATATATTCTGTATATATATTAATATATATATATATTATATATTTAAAAATGCAGTATTTTGTAATATTGTAAAGAGTATTTTATCTTTTACTCAACTAAGCATAACCACGACTACTTACCAGCAATTTTGATTGAGATTTTTTTAGCAAATAAAGTATGTCTCTTATTTCTTAGCCAGAATCATACCCGTCATTGCAAAGTATTTATGTGATTATGTGAGAATTAGGGTGTTGTGTGAACACAGTTATCAGAATGTATTAAAATGACATAAATTCTATAATAAAAGTCACAGTATTAACAATTACATAAATACATACTACTCAATAGAAGTGGCGGACAACCCTCAGTTTCAGCTGTTTTTCATTTCAAGTTAGAAAATGATTCTGCAATAAGACATCTTCTTTGAGATAAATATTTTCATAAGGCAATTTTTTTATTAACAATTGTGGCATGATGGATTGGAAGGAAACAAACCCTTCCCTTTTAAGGGATGGTCGGCAAGTCTTAAGGAATCTGGTTTAGTTTGGCAACCGCAAGGGTTACTGGCAAATCAGTAGAAAGAGAGACAGCTGTGCACGCTGCAGAACCACCAAAAGCCGGTGATCAGCTGAAGAGGCGTCAGCTGCGCGGGATTCACACCTGCACCAAACACATTCACTTCTACCTGTGGAGATCAGCGCAGAATTCCACCGCAGATTGGTTTCATGTTCTCCTTTTTTAAATCCCTAATCATGAGTCACTAATCGTGCATGCACATCTTCTGTGAATATTGTCTTTAAAAGTCGCCAAACCAAACACTTTTATGCGCAAAAGAGGTGAAATGTAATTTTCTTCTTGTTTAACCACTCCAGTGTACTCCACCTATTTCAGAGCAATACATATTCTTGTAAATATATGTTTCTCTCTAAAAATGCAATGGTCTCATTTGTTTCTGCAGATTCAGATTAACATTAATATTACATCACATTACATACATTATAAAACTGAGCAATTGAACCCAGTCAACTATGGTCTGTGTGTTGTATATGCGTATAGCAATGCATCGATTTCCTCATGATTAGTGGCAGCAGATCTTGGCACCGCGTCACACAACCAAAGTCACAACTTTAAAAGCTGTTTCTTGCCTGTGAAAAGAAGTGTGTGTCAGTATTTGTTGACTGACTTACTGCCTTGTGTTGAACACTGTAATCCCACACGCCGTCACAGTGTCGATGTCACTCACCAGTCCTGTGGAGCGCTCAGTGTTAGGCACCAGGGAGAGGAGAGGGGAAAGCAGTCTTCCTGAGGTTGCCATGTTATGATAATTGCACTAATTGCTTTGTGTTTGCTCCATCACTTGTTTAGCACAGCTCTCTGCGGCTGTGGCGGGGACAGGGACGGGGACGGGGGGGGGCTTGAGCAATAAAACTGCGCTTCAGCTCCCAGGGGGGAAATGACAGTGTCGTGTCGAAAAATTCACTTCTGAGTGAACAAATAGCTCAAATGACCCAATAACCAATTATCAAACGCAAAGCGTTTACCACAAGAATCATAGCACGCCTCTGAAAAGATAATTGGGAAAAACTCAAATCTCCTTACCCAGTATCCTGTATCCATTATCCTTTATTGAGTGGCATGAGTGATCTGAACTGCTTCAATTCAGTATTATCGGGTCAAAGTCCGAATTTAAAGGAACATGTACGAGCTGGTTTGAACGGTTAGAAAGACGCAATGGCTCTGGATAAGGAAATAAAGAACACTCGCTCTACTCTCTGTGTGTCTCTGTCTCTCCTGCTCTTGCTCTCTCCCCCTCTCATTCCTTCCCCATGGCCTGAGGGAACAGTTGGGTTCTTGAATGCTCTTCCCCTTTTGTGAACACACATTGATTGCCTCTCCACTCTCTAAAGCAGAACAGCATGGGGTTCGGGGCCGTCTGCCTTAGCTGGAAAACAGAGAAAGGAAATCATCTAGGGGCACTTTCCACTTCCAGAATTTGTCTCATGGCAGCCAAATGCATCTTCTCTCTCTCTCTCTCTCTCTCTCTCTCTCTCTCTCTCTCTTTCTCACTCTTCGTCTCTTTCTCTCTCTCTCCCCCCTCTCTCTATCTCTCTTGCTGAAGAGAATCAATAGTGCTTTAATTGATTTCCCTGATGTCTTGTTGTCAGCCAGAGCACTGCTGCCTCACTCTCTGTGAGCGGATCCTTTTCTGTATAATTTCTTACTGTCCCCCCTCTGTCTCCTTTCATCCAGGCAGTCCTGTTTGTAAAGCAGCCTCTCGAGCGGCGGGTTGCAATTCCCCTCAGCCACTCCGCAAATGTCACCGAGCCGCTCGAGTTTGAAATCTCACGCTTTCCAAGATGTAACAGTGTTTTGTTGTTGTTGTTGTTGTTTTTTTTAATAAGACGTGAACATCTTGTTTAAAAATACCAGTAGGCGGTATCCTGTATTTTGTATGCGTCTTCATATTTTATGAATACTGTCACCAGGCATCTGTGGGGATTGTAACCAGTCAGGTGCAATGCATTGTTTAGATCTGTGAGACCACGTTACACTGTCAGTTTTATGAATGATCTTCAACGGTCTTCAATTAAGCAAGAGCACTTTTTTCCCCCTATTAATTGTAAATAAATCTATGGGTGACCCCTAGAGGCCAGCTATGGTAAAATTGTCACATTTTAACGTTTAATAAGGCGACCTTAAAATTTTTTAATTCTATGTAAATCGAAACCTAAATTTATGATTCAGGTCTATACAGGTATACAGGTATAATAATAACATGCACTAATAAACAAATCAAACGAAGGCTTTGTGGTGTTCTTATAATTATTCAATCTTAATGTACAAAGTTTTTCAATTTGATTAAAAGTTGCTAAATGGTTAGAGTAGCTTCATATTACTTGAGTTTCACAGTTATTTACAGAGTAGTTTGCTTACATTTTAATTGTTTGTGTCAATTCCGTTACAACCAATAATGACTACTGGAAACCCACCCAATGGGAGAAATATCAATCAGTGTATGTAAAAATGGAGGCGGGCCATATGATAGGGCTTTGATGATGCATTGGGAATTATCATGTTGCATTTCTTACTATTAATCCCACACGCAGCACACCGCTACATTCATCACAAAACAGATTTGATCAATTGAGTCTTTTCCACTATTAGAGGTTTCTAACTCCATATGTACAGTATAAACCCAAAAATGTTTTTGAAAGAGGTCCACTGAGCCAATTTATTTATAATGAGTTTTTGTTATATATTCTCAAGAATAGATTTCTTTGCAATATTATATCTTCAGTAGGAATGATTGTGATGTCACTAACAATGGATCTCTTAGGCCAGATTATCAGATAAGCATGTGGACAAAGGTATAACCTGAGTGGCTCAGTTTATGTCATCATCTCCTATGCTTGCTTTGGGAGAGCAAGTCTCCTGGTGAAGTTGAGGCTTGTTAAGGTTTTATGTGGGATGTTAAAGGCAGGGATTTAACTCGGAAGGCTGAGCACACATGCCTCTTGAAAGAAGTACAGTATACTTTTTCCCATAACGTTTTTGCCAATATTTTACCACGTTAACCGAAAACAGATTACATGCATCCAACTATTTCAATCACAGTTCATTGAAAACTCAAGCAAGGTCCAGCGATGTACATCTAATTTCCACTAAAAGGATCATTTCTTTGCACCTGTTTTCACCCAGTCAAGCTGAAGTTGCCCCACCTATAATCCATCCATCTTTGTGGCAGCCATCTGGCTACAGCTTTTTGTGTTGGAAAAAAAAACGGGAGGTGTGGGGCTGTGTGCAAATGTTAGGCACTATGGTAACAAACAGTGCAAAAAGTGAACCACGGATTAATTGAATTACATTTTCAGATTTTTTTTTTTTTGTGTGTGTGTGTCATTTTCTGGAATGTTTTTGAGCAAAATACATAAATGTAGACTATTAAAAAATCTGATAATTATCTTAATTGTAACCTCTTTGCAAAGTGCTGCAAAATACTGTGGTATCCTTCTGAGAAGTACACAAAGTAAAAAAGATGGACTGCTGTGAATTATGTCACTTCTCAGATTTATTCCTGCCAACTCAGATAACTGTTTAGAAGCAAGTGTCCTTCAGACATGATGTTCAGTAAAAAGACCCAGTGAATTAGTGTCAAAAGCCTTGCCAAGGGAAAAGATAAACATATCGCATGACACCGCCTGTTTTTCTCTCGATACAAACACGCCAACCAAGGCATTTAAAGTGCAGCTGAGATTTTAAAAGAAATTACATGTGGCACTTTGTTGCACTGGCTTAAACAATTTAGCATAAAATGAGTGACTTGTTATTATTATTATTATTATTATTATTATTATTATTATTATTAATACTATTATTAATATACCGAATATATTCTTTCTTTGTGAGTCTTCTATTAGTTACATTTACAAGGAGAATTTATTAAATATTAATAATGTGTTTGTAATTAATAGTCTCCAGTATCATTATTTCTATTGCTGCTTTTCAAACGGATACATTAAATCAAACAAAGCATTAAATAAAGTAAGACAAATCTATTTGAACATTAGAAGCGATATTTCAACAGCTTCTGCAACTTGGAGGCTTGTGTTCTACACCAATGTTCAGTTCCTGTAGTGCGCCTTCCAAAATATCTATCTCTACTGATATTATTTTATCATAATACAGTCCTGACTGGTCTCTGCGTGATGTTTTTTCCTAGATTTTAAATGATTTGTCTCTTGTTCATATCAAGAGAGTATTTCAAAGAACTGTATAGATTAATATTCAGCCGGAAATTTTTTCTGCGTTTTGTATTTATAAATGACAAAAATACCAATTAACACAAGTTCTTTCATAAACGACCGCAGTGACTAACCTGATTTTTATGCCGTTTCCTTGACGTAATTGATTGAAATCTCAAGAAGATCAAATTCCAAGAATCAGATTTGCATCTACATAGCCTTAAATGGAACTTTGAATTTATCACATCTCATTGACAGATTCAAAATCAATTAACATTACAAAGACATCAGAATATAATCCTGATTCGATCTAGTTGTGGTTCTTAAAAGCTTCTTTAAAAGCATTATGGAGGTATTGAGATTTGGACGTGACATATTGAGATACATAGACCATTTTTAATAAGTGGAAGAATATTATTGATAGGACTTTGATACATTATTAATTTAACAGTCTGGCCTGTCTTCTGTCACATATGTACAGTATGTGTAGGTTTATTGTAGCCCAGCTCCTTCGTGAGGGGCGCTGTTCTTGCAGGCATGGAGTTTTCTTTAATGGTGTGAATCAAGTTGGGAAGTTCTGCCGAGTCAGAATATCCACTTCCTCTTCACACCTCTTCGATCCAGGTGCTCCTCAACCATTTAGCCTGAAGAGCATGATCTTCTCCCGTCCCCTCTGAGAGAAATCAACATCCCGGGACACCTTCCGTCTGCCCATTTAGCATTTCCAGGAATACTTTTGCTCATTGTGCACCTCTCGCCCACCCCCTCACAGGTGCACAGCAGGGCTCGGTGCTTTGTCCACATTAATTTCCTCCATGCGTCCGTTCAATCGCAAGACAAAGTTGTCTCAAACCGTAGCTGTTACCATCGCTGCACTGATAATGTGCAACTACTTCTTTCTTTCACAGGTTTGGTTCCACATGGTGGAACCTCCAGGACATTTAAAGCTCAACTACTTAAAAAAAAAAAAAAACGAACTGTTACGCATGCCAGAGAAGCTATCACCACTCTGAGACCTCTCAGTAACCCAGAGATCCTTCTTACAAAACTGCCTGCGGAAATCATTGTTCATTTGCTGAAAACATTGTGTTGGCCACTGTAGATGAGAACATTCGTAGAAGAAAATGAACCTCAAAACCTACTTGATCCGAGTTTTGGTCCCGGCCCCGGTGCTCTACTACTGCAACTTCCTGCCTGCACTATAGGACCTCTGCAGTCAATCCAGTATGCAGCTGTTCACTTGGATTCAACCTCCTCTAGCTCCAGTGGCTTTTAATTGCAGCTCGCACTGTGTAAAAAAAAACCTGATCCTGGCATACCAGCGAGCTCAGAGTTTGGCATCGCATCTGCAGGCCTGCTCCCTGACCAAATCATTCTCTCTTGTCACTCCTCTCCATTACTCCACTTTGCCTATTCTTGGTTCTGGCCACTCAGTGGTGAAACAGCCCTCCCAAATCAGTCAAACTCACTACCCAAGACGAGTAACCAGATTGTCTCCTGAGAAATATGAATGTTTATACCTTTTTAAAATACGATTATTTGATCCTTACGGATCTTTAACAAAAGCTGTTTGCCTAACACTAGAGTGCTGATGTGGTCTATTACAGGTGTGATGTTTTGATAATGTAGGCTACTTGAGTATGTGTTTGCCTTTCCACCCAATGGCATATACAAGCCACTTTGGAGTGCTAAATGTAAGGGTAAAAAAATTATAAAAGGTAAAATTCAATTTAAAAATTGTTCTAAAAAACATCATAATAGCAACTTAAACAGCTCACCAGCTAATTCCATGCAACAAAGAGGGACTTTGCGTGTCTATTCCTTTATTTCAAGATAGAGAGTATCATATTTTAGTAGGAGATGGTTATTTATTTTATATGGTCGCAGTGGGAATAATGGTCTGATCAGCAATTTGAAAGGAAACCTTTGAGGTAGATTACAGATATAAATGTTCTTGTTGAGCAACAGGGGGCACTGTGATAAGACAGGTTGCTATATACTTGGTAAACATTTGATTTCGATCAATAAATCCATATTTTGCATTTCAATATTTTAGCGAAAATAACATTTGGCAACAATTTTTGCAGTGCTTGATAAAAATGTAATGTGGCAGTCTTGTCATAGAAATCATTTAAAAATTACACCAAATTCTTGCCTTCCAGTATGATAAAGCAAAATAAAAGCGTAAAGTACCAATGTCGTAACTATATTTAACTGTCTCTGTAACTTTTAATTGCATTTATTTAATTGTTATTTTATTTTTTTGGCTAAGGCTGGGACCAAATAAAAACTTTGGCAACACGCTAACGGCACTTTACAGAACTGTATTTAATTTATTTTTTTCTTTTTATGAGTAGAAGAAATAAGAAATAAAGAAAACGCAATTAAATACCTGTTATTAAATTGTATTGGATGGAACTACAGAGAGACAGATTTTTAGAATTGAGTGACATCATTCCATGAAAATAGTCTGGGTGCTATTTAATATAAGCTTTTAATTAAATTTAAATTAATTTAGGGTATAACTCTTTTAGGTGAAAAAGTTGGAAAGTTGTCACAACCTCATTCTCACCAACCGTAATTGTTTTCATTAATTTAAGTAATTTATAATTTCAGAAGTTCCTCGCTTCACAGATAAATATGAACAATCAAATGTGTGGTCCGCATCACCCCTCGACATGAAAAATGGTATTTGCTTTTCAGTACCAGAACTGCAAATCCACGCGATTTATGGGTCGACAGGTAGACAGGCAAACGCAGCACGCTGCAATAATGAGGAAAAAAATTTAACAACAAAAAACGAGAAAAACTTCACATTCAATTTGATTACATTAAAGAAAAAAAGTATTAATAACAAGCACCAGTCACATCGCAGGTAAAAAAAAAATAATAATATATATATATATAATCACATAATTTATATTTTGTTGGATATAATTCAATTTTGCATTATTATGTAGGGCTATATGCTTAAAAACATTATATTAAAATGGCAGCAATGCCATTTTCAATAATCTAGATAATAATGTGTGCATCGGGGAGAAGAAATTTCAATCGAACACATAATTCTGTATTTATACGTAAAGTACATTCTTTATATAAATTATTTTAACATCCTGCAGTAAAAACGATAGAAATTCTGAGATCCTTTAAAATTCTTACTTGCCTTTAAGCAGTTCAGGAGTGTGGCCCGCCTGGAGAGTCAGTACTGTGGAGTTCTGTCACGGTACTGCTGGCACAGTCATTGTTCCTTGACGTCACCACTCAGCCAAGCCTGCTGCTGCTGCTGCCGCTGCTGCTCTCAAACATGTCTTTGTTATTCAGAGCTTTCCATCCGAGACTGGCGAACTGTAAAATCCGGAATGCGGGATTACCTCATTTCGGATCAGGAAAACGCTTAAAGCCGCCTTTTAGTTTCAAGATGTTGTTGATAACGGCAATGAGACATATTACTATCATCTTCAATATTGGACAGCCGTAGCAGTGTTATCAGTAACAGTGCAAGTAGTAACAAAGACTGCAGCAACTGCAGTAGTGATCGTATGATTTAAATAATATTTTGAATCAAAATTAATAAATACAGGTATTCGATTGACACGACAAGCGAATTATTTTATTTTGAACATATAATGACAAACAATATATAAAGGAACAGTTTTATATAAATTACGACAATATAAAAATAAGAACGACTTTTATAACGATAAGAATTGCCCTTATTATGTATTTAGTTTCAGTTAGACAACAAAAAATGAAAGAATACAAACAAAATACAACGACAATGCAAACGAATACTACTTGATCAATACAAAAATCTAATATTCCCGTATTCATATTGGAGTATCCAGATGGTTCCAGTACTGATATATCTTAAGTGTTTTTATAACATAAGTGACCAGTCCGTGTTAGCCGTGAAATAAAAAATAAAAAGCTCATCCATGTATCTCGCCTCAGTCCTAACCAATGTATTCCAGTGGCTCGCCTATGAATTCTGGGACACATTTTGTTAACAACCACCAAGCATGGCCCTTTGGTAATAGAATAGCCAATGTAATTTGACACTTCAACTTGCTGTGCTCTCTGCTAGTTGATTCAGTTACTCACCCACTGACGTTGAGCCCATTCTCAGTGTTTGTGACGAGAAATAGGAAGATATTAAAACAAGAAAATACACAGGATTTTCCTCGGCTCTCGGCTTGGGTCGGATCTGTAAGTAAGTTCCCCGTTTGTTTCCGTATCGGGTTTCACACCTATTGGGAAGGTTTTGTGTCTACTTGGATGGGAATTGTGTTCAACAATGGAGTAGCTAACCACTTAACGAAGCATTAAGGCGCTCGTTATGTTAGCTAGCGTTTATTTTTTAAATGTCCTCTGCATACTTATGGTTTCTATTGTTGGGTGTTTTAACGCGGGTCTGCGATTCGTCAGACCAAGGCGCTGTGTTCACATCGTTGGATCTGCATTGTGAAGGTTATTCTTGTAGCGTAATAAATACAGAAGGGATCAATCAGTGTGAGGTGTGTGGTTAGGAGGTGGGTCCAAGGCACTTTTGGGGGAGATCATAAATCTTTGGGCATATGATTTCTCTCGGTAGTGCAACAATGTTGTTTCGCAGCTTTCCTTTCGTAAAATAAGGCGTAACTAACCAAAGCACCTCTGAGTTGGCTTAAATAAGAAGCGTGTTTTAAAACGTAAACGGTGTTTGTACGTCCACGTATTATGATATACTTTTGTAACGTGTCACCCAATTTAATGACTGCGCTAAGTGCGTTTATGACGATCAACTTATATCTAAAAAATATATACAAAGTTCCTTTGTGAAATGCGCCCTGATGTGGGATTTTGCAGATTGTCTCCGTTAATTCCTGGTGTCTGGGTATGAAGCCAGTTGGGACTAAAGGGCCTCTCGTATAGGGCAAGACCGAGGAGTAAGTTCCCTTTCATTGCTGTACATCTGTCCAGGAAGCTAAAGAACAGCCAACTGGGGGAAAAATAAGCCAGACAGAGCACTCTGCTTTGCTTTCTAACTATTGTCAGAGAGAGAAAGAGAGAGAGAGAGAGAAAAGGGAGGGAATAGTCTCATAAGCGCTGCCTGGTAGCAGTATGGACTGAAGGAGGAAAACTACTGGCTTGAAAACATTCTTAGAATGTAAACAGAGTAATAATAACAACGAAACAAAATTGCATGTTCTTTGAGAGAAGGAGTAGGCGCAGACTTTTATTAGAAATAAAAGCTGAAAACCTACAGATTACAGCAATATAAAGATAGAAAAGAGAACACTAATTATTTCTGTAATCATTGGTTATTTTCTTGTGTGTGTATTTTTTTTAACCGTTACTTTGAAATTTGAATATTAAATTCAGATGAGTATGTTATAGAAGTATAGAACATGAATGCAAAAGTTTAAGTTACCTAGTTGTAGCTAGATGCAGACTTTGAAAATGTGTTTTGTATTCAGTGGTCAAAACCGGTTACCGACTGTGAAAGGAAAATGCTAAAATAGGTTTACTATACGTTGTTCCAATATTGAGGAATAAATCGAGCTGTTTCTGAGTAATCCTGGAGGCCTCTCATTTCCAAGATGTAAATGAAGCTAATTCATTGTAACACCAGCTGAATGACAATCAGTGTCTGACACTGAGTTTCCTCCTCAGTGAGTGTGTGTGTGTGTGTGTGGGTAGGGTTGGGGGGATGATAAAACAATGCAGTCTTCCTACTTTAAGTATAAAAGGTGTGAGCGTGGTTGAATGACCTGAGGCAGAATATGTATGTCTGATCTCTTGCATTCCTGTTCCTGAGCTAGCTTGTATGTGGCCTAGTCGTTAGAATGGTGATAATATTTCTGTTGTCTGTTATTGGCTGTGAAAACGCTTAACTATTGGACAGTGGTCTGGGTTAATGCAAGCTTGTCTTACCTCTGAACAGTGCTTCGATGATGGCAGCCCGGGGGGGATTATATTAATAAAATACTTAAGCAAAGCGGATGCTGGTGTCATAAACCAACGCTCTGTTGGCACGTTTTGATTGAGGCTATCAAATCGTTTTCAAGGGAGCGGAGATCTGTTTAGCGTCCTGGTGACATTGATTTGCTGGGTCTGAGTCTGGAATGGCGAATGTGTGTCTGAACGGCGAAGGTAATTTTCTTCCCTCCCTCATTGTGGGGGCCCCCAGGTTGAGCTTCTGAATTACCAGGGGCAGAAGCTCTACGCTGACCTTCTTCCATTCAAGCTGAGGATGTTGAAACAGCACCCGTCAAACAAAAGACACATTGAAACTGAGATCTGCAACCAAGCACGTGTGGCTGGGACTGAAGTAGTCCATTTATTAACTGTGCTTTCTGCCAGCTAAGGAAGGCGATGCTAAACCAAAGGAGTATTTGTAATAAATGTGTAGGGCATTAAGCTTTTTGTTTGCTCCAAATGGCTATATGGGTTCTTCTCTCATTCTACTTCATCAAACACCATCTGCAAGGCGCAAATGACCCTCCGATGTCGTTTGAAACACCTCTCGATGTCTTTAGGGTTTCGTTGGATACGTCAAGAAAAATCTCAAATTGGACATTTTTTTTGTGTGTGCAGTTTTTTGTTTAACACATTTGTTCTGCAAGGCATTTCTGCCCCGTATTATACCAACATTAAAATGACAGCACAGACCTATGTGATTTCAGTTATCTTTGAGTGCCGTTATCTTCCATAGGGGTCTCCTTTCACCTAATTGATTTTTTGTCCTATCTGGCGGAAGACGACTAGTCCTGTTGAATTTTGGTTCTAGTAAGTTACGCCGGAAGTATAATTGGATGCGCACCCAAGACTAGCGCTTGTCAAGCTGAGTTTGCCGCTAAACCTTATCTATTTAAAAAATGCATCTGAACTTTGCTGTCACACAGGGGGGATGGTTACTTTACCGCATGAACTATTTGTGCAGCAGTCTGGTTTGTAGTATTAAAACTGGTCTTCCTACTGGGGTCTCTGCCTTGCATGGGTTGACCTTGGAAATGCTCAAGCTGTCCGTCTTAACCGAGCACTGCCATTTGTTGAGGTGAACTGCGTTGACCACTTCCCTGTCATTTAGGGTACACTGAAGACGAAGACGGTTTTCTCCAACAAACTTCACAAGCAGAAAAGAACATGGGTCTTGAAATTGCAGAACAGTAAAGGCATACCCCAAGTTTTTTTTTTTGTTTTTTTTTTGGCCAGCATTTTCTTGTGTGTAGTGTTCTTAGTCACTGTGTGTTTGCTTGTGAAATTTAGGTTTCGTTTTTATCCAGAAGGAAATTGGATGTCACTGGCTATAATTAGACTGTGCCAACTGCTAGTCTGAGGACCCCCCCCCCCCCCC
>JAOVYW010000037.1:2983882-2996686 GCA_025775045.1 Hiodon tergisus | reverse complement strand
CGTGTGAGTGTGCGTGTGTGTCTGTGTGCGCGTATGTGAGTGTGCGTGTGAATGTGTGTGCGTGCGTGAGTGCGTGCGTGTGAGTGTGCGCGTGTGTGTGTGTGTGTGTGTGTGTGTGAGTGTGCGTGTGTCTGTTTGTGCATAGAAAGGTGGTAGGCAGCTTCGGGTACCACTCCCTATGCGAGCGTTGTACCAGTCACCCTGTATACATTGTTTATCTTTGTCCCTGTCCTTGTGCCGTGGGCACGTCTCCTAATCTCCAGCATTTGGAATCAGACCATTTACAGTGGGTTAATCCTGATATGAGACGCTGGCTAGTTCTTATTTTCCTCCTTATTAGGATGCATCCTGGGAAAAGGGGGAATTCAGGAAACCATTGCCTGGTTGTTTTGTTTTTTGTTGCATCGAGGCAGCAGGCCTTTTAGCACATTTAGCTGATTGACACGTCACAGTAACGGAACACCTAGAAAACAGAATCCTCGACCATAGTGCTCATTAACCACAACAGCTGGGAAATGACACTAATGACGCGTGGATGCGACTCTGGCTCTGATTAAAGTATTCAAGCTCATTTTCATTTCGGTTAAAGAAGACCCAGTGTATTTCCTGCTCTTCAGATAGCGTGTGTCATCGCCTCTTATTGTGGTTCATTGGAATACTGTCACCGCTGAGCTCCTTATTTGATAGGTAATTTAGCATCTTCAAATTGCATTTATTGTACCGTGCAGTGTGTGGTGGGGTTTTCTGATGAGCGAAAGCAAGTTAATAATGAACGCAGTTCCCTTCTCGTTGAAATGGTTTTCATTGAGAACTCTCCAGTTTTCGTAATCCTGATTGAAGTAGTGGGGCGGTGATCATTCCGGATAATCTGAAGTGTGGAATTACAAGTTGTGCATTTGAAATGGACGGGAAAAAAAAGTGACCATGACCGCAACCGCTGACCAAAAATCAGCACGCTGTGTGCTCTAGCATAAATGAAAGCTTTGTAAATGGTGTTTGTGGTTGATACACACCTTCCTCCCACCTCCCTGCAGTAGTCTCGCCGTGTTAGAATTCCACAGAAGGCAAGTTATGACTGTACGCTTGGCTTTTCCACAACTGCGCCAATGTGGGCATGTTGACGTGCACCCGGACAAACGCACGCACGCACACACACACACACATACAGCCTGACACGCACCTCCACCTCTGTAAGATCCCGGGCAGAGTCTCCTTGTCCCATCAGGAACCCGTGGCTTACGAAACGCTGAAGCCGGATGCTATTTTTGACCGTCTGTTATAAAACAAGGGCGTGTGTGAGTCAGTTGCTTCGCGGCGCTGCCGTTCACCGGGCGCTGGCATTCCTCAGAGGGCAGGCCCGAGAGACTCCAGCATCCTCATCCACAGCCTGAGTCCGCGGTCGTACCAGTTACCGTTCTCACCACCCCGTTTACTGATGGCAAACGAAGACCCACCTCCAAAAAAACCAGCAAGTAAAAGTGATCCTTGGGAAAAGTTTTGGGATGTATTGAAACGTGTACGCTCGGGCTACTGTAAATTCAGCGATCTCTCTTGCCCTCTGCTTTCCGCTTGGAGCGTTGCTTGAATGCGTGGCGGGAATGTGAGGGATCAAGACGGTAGCGGCCGGCCACTGCCGATCTCCCTTTGACCATCCCCGCCATTCATACCACCATACAACGGGTGGCATTTGAAGGTTTTCATTTTGAGGTAATGTCTGGCCTCATGGATGCTCGATTTTAGGAATCTTATTACGCGGTGAAATCTTTTGCATCCCTCTTTTTTATTCGAGCTATGTTTGACATTCTCGTTAATACACTTTGACGCGCTCTCGGTGTGACGCCGGTTGTCGCAGTGTAGTTGGAGTTTAAGGTGTAGCCAGAAGTTGATTCCTCAGCTTCGATGTTGGGTGTTGCTGTTAGCTACATAGGCTGCACTGGGCCAATGGTGTTTGGCTTCATTCTATTGACGAATGCTAATTGTGACGAGTAAATTGGAAAAGTGTCTGTAGAGCTTGGCCCATTGTGTGTCTTCTGGTCAAAGCAGAAGGGCGTCTGAGATCACGTGAGAGGTAATTATATTTGTGTTGGTGCTCCTTTCAATCTGTCACAGTAAATCCGTTTGACTTGTCACTTTGGAAACCATTACGCGGGATTAAAACATTGTTACCGGCTTCAAGGAAAAAGCCAAACTTTTTTTGGCGATGTGATAATTTTGTTTGTCTCTGACAATGACTGCTATGAAGATGTCGTCTTCCACATTGTTCAGGTCTTCGTTAACGTTAATCAGAAGTGAAAGGTAGCTTGCGTGGGTGTGTGTGTGAAGTTTTCGAGGGGTAGGCCTAGATCTTTTGTGTGAATCAAGCAGAGCTTCAAAGAAATGGGCAGCTTTTTTGAGTTCTTTAAGAAATGGTATTATTGGTTTTGCTGCTGATTGTGTGGATTTGTTATTATTATTATTATTATTATTATTGGTATTATAATAGGATTAAAGGCTGATGGTGCGTATATCTTTAAACCTCCAGTATCAGTATTTTTCTTGAACGTTTCTTCTGTCCGAGGATGGACTAAAGGGACGGATTCCAATATAACCCCATGGAAAATTTATACTTGAGATAACTGTAGGCTAAATGTCAAGTTCCATTCTCTCTTGAAATGTATTCAAATGTGATTCTTTCCACCCAATATTTGTGTACCCAGACAAATGTATGCTAATATCTCAAGGGTTGTAATATTCTTCTTTTTTTTTTTCTGTCAACACCGATGAATGTCTAATTGCTTCCCACTTGACGTGTCACTTGGCAGCACTGATCCTAGGTAGACAGACAAATGGCAAAATACATAGTGGATTTAAGACCACTTTTTTAATGACTGATTTTAAAAAAAAATTTTTAGTACCCAAACCTGCTGCGTTATGTTTAACACAGTTTACCAAAGGGTAAAATTGATTAAAAGTACAATTTAGACAGTTAATCACAGATCCCGATAATCCCAGTTATAAAGAAATAAAGGAGAATATTTGAAACGGTTTTTGAAAGGCAAACGTGCTTCAGTTTGTATGGGGTGGTGTCGGGGATTCATTCCAATTTTCTGAAGCGTGGGAGCTGAACAAAAATGTGTCATTGCGAAACGTGCCGCGATGTGGAACGTAAACGGACTATCTGAGGTGCCGGTTAATGAGACACCAAGGCAAAACATTTAAACAGTTAACCAAGACAAACACAAGTGTAACGACCTCACCCACTCGTTTGCACAATTACGACTAAACTCTCAACCTCTTTTTTTCGACAAAACTCCCAGCAATGTTGTAAGCGGCATTCTCCTGCTCTTCAAAAGTAGTCACTGGTAATGCATCATTTTTTCGCAGCATTTAGTTTTTTTTCCTGCGTGCAATAAAATAAGGTTAACTGTCTTCTGAAGTCAGTAAAGGACATATTAGTTCTATAATGCATGAAATAAACATTCCGGAATTTCAAGAGCCACGGAGCTAATCACTGTGTTCGGTGACTATTTGACACGATTCATCAAGGGCCATTCAATAATCAGGAAGTAGAATGGGTCCTCTGTCTGGCCCATGTATCCACAGCTGCGTGAAGCAGATAAACGTGACAGTTCGGGCTGATTTTATCAGCTGTGCAAGCCTCTGACCCATGGGGGGGGGGGGGGGGGGTGTGTGCATTCTGGTGCTTTATTCAATGGAAATGCCAAGCAGTAGACTTGAAATAAATGAATAAAGTAAGAAAGGCATCTGTAAATTTGTTGAACCGCTCGGTTCAGCTCTGCAACAATGTGGAGGTACGGTAAGGAGAAATGCCTGTTGCTTCCTACAGCATACGTCAATGTTACCGCTTCACGCGCTGACCGTCAGTGGAACACATGTTTCTCTCATATTTTACAAGATTTCAACTCCTTCGCTTGGTCACTTGGTAATGGGTTATGTTTAGCCATACAATAATAAGGTATGTGTCTGAGTGTTTTTTTTGTTTCCCCACCTTGTCATCCTATGTGTTTTTCTTTCTAGTTGCAGCTTTCAGGGGGAGTAATTATTGCTAGCCTTCTTATCCTGGAGAAAGACATCAATTCCGAAAGAGTCATTTCGGTTTCTCATATTCTGAGAACTATAGACCATTCTGAGCAGCGGTAAAAACAAACGGCCGAGTTTGAGCATTTGTTTACCTTACGCCTACGAGATAACATATTCGTCCACCTCTCCTAAGCGTTGGGAGTACGCGATTGATTATTTCCTACCCATGTTGAAGGGGATTTGGTGAAGTGTGGAATCCTCGCGAGGATGAAACGTGAGCAACTCCGCACATAACCAAATCAATAGCGTTGTTTCCTCGGTAAGCTCTCAGACTGATGCGTTGTTAATATTGGTCAAGCATTAGCTGTCAGTTTACAGACGCGGGGGGAAATTTGAAGCTGCCAGTCCAGGATGAATGTTCGAGCAAAGGGGGAATACCGTCTCCCGGGAACCGATGCCTCATGTCAAAGCCTAAATCTATATCAGTGTATGGACCATTTCCTGGCTCTCGTTTTTGAGCTTGTGTCTCTATCATCGGGTGTTAGACTGAACCAACGTGGCCTTGTTTAGTTGTCAGTTTGAAAGTATTTTGTGTTGTTGGTCTTTGGTTGCCTTTCAGCCATGGGGACCTCTGTGGCACATAACTTGACTTTGTTCAAGTGCCAGGAGATATTCTTGTTCCTAGTTAGTACCATATCTTGTATTTTAAGAGGAGAATGTACTTATAATTATGCCAGCATTTGTGTGGCTGATTTGAACACTTTTCACTGTAAATAGTATCAAAGATGTATGGTGTGATATGTGCTACAGTGTGCTAATATTATAGCGCTATAGATGCACCACTAAAATCGTAGCGTTAATTGCATTGTTGCAGCAATTCTTTTTAAAAAGCATCACCGTAGATTATTATTATCCTCTTCCATCGACAGGAAATGATAATCTGTGTTGCTTTGCAATTTGTTACACTAAAATTCTGTAATTGGGACTTTAACTTCTGACCAATTAAAAAGAAAGAAATGTCAGAGACTAATGTGACGCTTGTGTTGTGATTGGTTGTGGTGTTGCTATGACTGAATGGCATGTTTGTCTTAAAAATGTCTATAGGGTACCTCCCTTTATAGCCAGGGCCATCATTGTGGCTTGCAGTGTGTCAATCAAAGCATCTCGGGAAGTTGAGTGCTAAGAGGCAGCAATCCATTTGCAAACTAAGTTAATGTCAAAAGCTATTTACTTTATTAGTTATAGTGAAGTACACACAGTATGAAGGGGAATTAATCAATTTGCTAATCACCCTGTTGTTTTATTGTTGCATGGGGGAGGTTAGAGTAGAAACTGTTCCTCAAAACCTACACAACAGAAATGCAATTTAGATTTGCCCTCTCGTTTCCTTGTTATTAAAATTAATGTCTCGGGCTATCTTAGCTAAGTAATTTAGCGAGCCATGTTACATTTGTCTGAACTTTTCATTTACTAAACATGATTAATTCTGTTCTGAAATTGGGGTGGGGGGAAGAGTTGACAATTTAACTGTGAATTAAATTACATAAATCCCTCAGTGGACAAGTGGCAAAAATGGAATTTCCATAATAAATATTTAGTGTTAGAAATACAGGTACTAAATATTTTGTATGTTGGAACAGTAGCCCGTTTTTGATAGCTAGCTTTCCTGTATTGCTGTATGTATCTCCTTTGACGTCTCAAAGGACACATAAAGCAGTCAGTCCTGTCCTGTTGCATTTATCTGATGCAGTGATGACTGACATATAGAGTCTACATGCTCCCCAAATTGACAGCAGGATTTAGGGAACATAAAAACAATGTTGTCAGAGATAAATATGCAAATCTGAATTAAATAATGGTTAAAAATACCCACATCATGAATGAGAAAGACAGTGGCATGATTTCATTTTCAGAAACACTTTCAAAATAGATGGTCAGCTATCGTTCCAGTTAAATTCCACTGGCTCCGAACTACATTTATTTAATCAAATTAGCAGATTTAGGCTAGTTGTGACAACAATGTTAATTTCTTAATCAAACTCCCTTTAGATTTTTAAAATAGCTTTTGATTACATAGAGTACATTGAAGGTGCGAGATGTTTTTAGTTCTGTGAAGAAATGTCCGGTGTGACCCCTGTTCACACATTATTTGGCTTTGTGAGCCTGAGTGAATCAAACAACAAACTATCCTAACCGATTTCTGACTAACTGACTAACTTTATGTCTGATGTTAATGTAAAGTATCATTCCTACTCCTAAGATTCAGTTTTTTAAGATTCTGTTTCAAACATTATCAGTGGTTTTGACTTCCCACTCTTTTGATGGTCACACTCTGCTGTAAATATACCACATTTTTCTAATAATCCTATCCGCACTCACGGGAGGGTGAGGATGTCGTAAGATTGGTCTCCCCTGACCCAACCCCCCCCCCTCTTGCACGGTACAGTCTTCATGGCCTGCACATGAGGTTCAGTTGGAACAATTGGATGAGAGGTACTGCCCAGTCAGCGCTCTGGCAATTATGTGCCGAATCTTCGCTGTCTCGGTCAAAATCGGCAAATAACATCTGGATTGTAATCTGCGAAATCCGGCTCATGGCGCTCAGTCTGCTCTTGGGCGAGCGCCTGTATCGACTGAGCCACCTTTTCTCAAAAGATTCTCTAAAACAGTCTGTCATGTTTGAATGGATGTGTCATTTCTTTCCTGTCAACTGTTGAACCGGATTTATCCAAGCCTAGCATAAAATATGACCCCGGTTCCTGTCTCCGCCCAATAGGATGACAACTGTAGCCTGGTGGATAGGCCAATGGGTTTTAAGTTAAAAAATGCCAGTCAATATTCATTACATACGTTTTTTTCCCTTTCCTTTTCTTACTGCTGCAAAACGGTTGTCACGCTGTGAGAAATGTGCACGTGTTAACTTTTTTTCAAAGGCTGAGAATCAATTTGTTGCTTTTGAAATTATTTACTATGGGGAAGATCTCTCTGATTTACATTTCCCCCTGCTTAGTAGCCTGCTTCTGGAACCAATTATGTACAATAAGTGGGGTAAGGCTGTAGTATATTTGAAGTTACAATAGCCATGTCAAACAGTAGGGAGGATTTTCAAATCAATTTATTGTTAAAGACGAATAAATATGTTGCTGCCTGTTGCTGTAGTTCAAGCCGCAGTCGTGTGTGTGTGTGTGTGTGTGTGTGTGTCTGTGTGTGTGTGTTTTATATGTTTTATTTATATATATATATATATGGTATAATCTAACAGTCAATTGTTTGATACGAGAGCATTTGTTTGTATACCGTTTGCTACAGTATGCGCTGCTGACGTTTCTAACTTACAATCCTCATACATGGCTAATAATAGAATAGGAATCTTTATCCGTGATGCATTGCGATGCTAAATTGACTTTAGATTATCATTAGCTGTAGCACTTATGCGTGACCTAATGAGACAATGGCCTTTAGAGTGCAAGTTTTAACAACAGTCACGGAATGCAAGCTTTGTTTTAAAGTTCTGTCTCTGCTTTTTCTTCTGCATTTCTGACTATTAATGAAAGGTTGAAAGTAAAAGCAATGGGTGAGTTATTTTCTATTATTTAAGTTTGTGGATGCCCTCATTAGTCTATCCGTTGTTTGGAAGTGACAAGTCTTTGTCGATGATAAGATTTCAATCACAGTTCGGGGGAAAACTAAAAACTTTCTCCAAGCATTCGAACAGTTCAAAAATATCAATTATTTAATATAATTAAATTAATAATGTCCCGACCAAAAACGAATATACATTGTAATTGTTTACCTATAAAATAACAACCAACTTAACTCATTCATGCCAGATCCTATGCTAAATAATCATGCTCTTCATTAGGTGATGATCCAAGTTTACTAATTAACACGGTGGTTTTGTCTTTCACACATTTAGATGATGAAATAAAATAACTGCTAAATCCACAGAGCTTTGACCGGATTTGATGTGCCAGTATTTGCAATAAACCATCTAACACGGCGCATTTCACTACATAATTGTGAAAATGTCACTGTGTATTCGGGTAATAGGCTATTGTTCCAAAGAAACGGTAAAAATTCAATTTTATTATCACGTTGAGTTAATTAATTTGCTTTGATTAAAAATATTTTGATTTCTGGGAATGTATCAGAGTGCATAAAATTCAGTTGAAACCAGAAGAAAATTCCAGTAGACCCTAAGGAAATGGTCGCAATCCACCCATGTAATGTTCATGCGTATCTGACTGCAAGCGCGAGCGCGAGCCTGTGGCTGTGTGTGCTTTGGCCTTAAAAGCAACACAATAAAAGGCAGTGGTGAAAAGGTTCAAAGTGCAGGTGTCCGTCCTGCGGGGACAACAATGAAGTGCTTGTGTAAGCGGAGCCATCGTCAGCGGTAGGAAGGCCTGGTAGCGGAGCTTATCTGGAGGCTGAGTGCAGCAGGTCAGGAGTCGGAAGGAGGGGGATGGAGGGAGGGATGGAGCTCTCCACTCAGTGACCGGCAGTCCAAGAGCACGACTCTCAAATTCATCACACGAGCAGTGCACAAGGAGCGACTGGGGTCGGCGCCGGTTCACTACGCACGAGATCCTCCTCTGGGACAGCGGAGCCAGAGCCCTGGAAAGTGGGCCCTACAGAAATGGCCGTGCGTGCAAGTACACAGATCAGCCCATAAAAAAGGAAAATTGTCCAACATTTTCCCTGTCGTATCGAAGGAATGGGAGCGTTCCAAGGTTCGCTGCCCCGATGACTCGTTGGGCATGGCCCCTGTTCTTTCTGGACGTCACAGCCTAGATATTTATGGTGTTGCCGGCACAAGTCTGTTTCAGTATTGACACTGCTCTCATTGTCGTCGTGATTAGCAATGGACGGAATTCATTTGGCGTAAGCCATTGGATGGTAGGCTATGAGAGGTTAACGCGTTGCTAAATTTTCGGGATTTAGCCTAATTTGGATTATTAAAGGGGTACACGCTTTCACATTTGCCATGTCGCTGCGGTTTGTGTTGGCGGGATGTAGACTAGACGTGAGCGTTTCAAGTTGTGAGGAAATGCGGCGTGCTTTCAATGCATCTCCTATGGGACACGCTGCTTGAGAAAGACACAAGGTTGCTTGTGTAATACCTTACATGTGCCTCCCTTGCTAGGTAAATATTGAGAAATCAAACATCTTGATGCCAGCAGCTGCGTAATGACGATAGCAAAACAACATGGGTTTTAATGGAAGCAGATTTAGTTTTGCGTCTGCAATAAAAGCGCTACGCCATTGTGTCTTTATTTCATGATTTAATGAATAGTTTGTTTCCTGTATTTCTCGCGGATGCTACTTGCCCAGTTTACGCACGCTCACTGTATTTGTCGTATTAAGATGGTGTTTATTTAACCTCTCTCTATACTTCATAGAAATGCTGTAGTAGTTCTTATTTTGTCGCTGTCACGTAAACTCTGCCTCATTCACCCGTCACTGAATATTCAGTAGGTCACTGAATATTCATGGTCACTGACCCCGTTGCTACTGAGCTGGGTGCCGTCTAACCGCTCAAACTGGCTGATATGTAGTAAACACTCAGCTTTCTGCAACCGTGTTTTATTACAGCTCACACCATCATTGCCTCATTGATGTTTGGATCAAATTAGATGGTCAGGAGAATGACTATCTTTGTGACAGTGGCTTTTGTTTGTATTATACACTTTTGTTTACTTCTTTAAACATAAAAATCAAAAAATCTTCTGGTGGAGTTTGTTTTCGGTTGTAAACCCCTGTTGATGGCAGTTTGCACGGCGAATGTGAAGACATACAGAGGTCGGCTTTCCGTCCGAGGTCTGAGTCCGAAACGATAGGCTCTGGCCCGCCCCGTGTTCAGCGGTCATGCCCGTTTGCTTCTCTGCAGTGTGCGCGGGCTTCCGGAGGGATTCCGCCACCAGTCACGCGTTTCCTCTCCCTGTATCTGCGCTGAATTCCTAACACATTGCGGGAGGTTTCTGCGACTGCAGCAACACCCCGCCACCTCACGGGAACAGTGGCGGCGCCCACGTGTAGCCGAGCGAGCCGGGATTACAACCGTCTTTCGTGAAACGCGACGCGGCACTTCCGCCACTGCTGAATGCCGTTTGACACCACCGTGTTTCTACTTTAGCTGATTATTTTTCGGGATACTGCAATCTGATCTGCGGTCTTCAACATCACCTCTGGTTGAATCTTGATATGCATGCCACAGCTGAAGGATATGTGCCTTCTCTGGAGCTGATTAGTGTTGATTGGCATTGATTGCTGGATGAATTGGCCACTTGACCAGAAGTTGAATCAAATAATCTTCTAATTCTTGCCCCACCAATGAATTGAAAGGGGAACAATTGCACAAGAAGCTTGGCGCATTAACTATAGAAAGACTATTGAAATTTTACTGCGGACCAGAAAACCCCCTCCTTTTCTTTTCTTTTAAGGGGCATCATTGATGAGACTTGTGTGAGAAAACTGTCCCAGCATGTAATTGCCACAAACAGTGAGAGGGACCTTGCTCTGCGAAGGTTGCCCACAAAGATGGTGTATCTGTGGCTTCTGAGAAGAAGAATCTAATCTAGTAGTTTAGCGGGGCCCGGAAGGCTCCGGCGGCGTTTGGATGGCCACGACGCGCCCTTCCAAACGGCTGCCGGTTCTGCTTTTTGACGGTGCGGCCCTCCTCAAACGATGAAACGGAACAGTTCCACTGCTCCGAAGGGCTCCGTGCGAAAAAAACGCTCAGTTTTTCCGGTTTCAAAAGAGGGGCACGGCAAAAAGTGACTTAAATGATAGGCCGGTCCTGAAGCTTTCACTTTAAAACCAGGCCAAACCGAGGGTTGTGTTGCACAAGTGTTGTGTTTGGTTAATTATTTACCTGCTTAACAGAGGGCACTCGCTTCTAAGTCCCCCTCTCTAGGGTACAACAGCAGTGCCTCTTCAGGAATGTCTCTGCTGTGTCATTGAGTTAATATTTATTCTCAAAGTCTAACCACACTAGGACTGTATTGTATATTTATACATAGCAGGTGACTGATTTTCCCCTCCACTTGTTATGAGATAAAACGGAATGGATCAGGGCCCCCCGGACAATGAGAAGTTGTCCCAGCATATTATCCTAGAAAGTGACTGTATATTTGTAAAGTATTCTGTATTGATATTTTGTCTGTGACCAACATGGGTTTCTTCCCAACATTAACATAATATCTTTAATCGTCTGGAGAGCGTTCTCTCTAAATATATTTTAGCCCTTCAAATTAAGTATCTAGGTTCTCTCCGCCTCCTTCAAGTTTGATTTGATACTTGAGAACTGAAGTGTTTTCAATGGAAACTGCATGAATGATTAATAAAAGGAGCAGAGCTGCTTAAAATCTCCCTGCTCTGAAGGCTATCAATAATTCAAAGCACTTTCAGTATTTCAGTGGCACATGAAATATCAGAGTCACCATTTCGCAACCTTTGGTCGATTATATCTGGCAGAGGAATTGGCAGATTTGGGGATCCTCTTTTTGTTTAATTAGCATTCATCCTGAAAAGTTGTTTTTTTTTTTTGGGGGGGGGGGGGGTTAAAAAAGGTAGATTATAATTGTTTGAAGGGTTACTTGGCAACAGTTAGGCATTTTTTTGTTTTCTCTCGCTCACCATGATTAATTAAAGGAGCCGCTATTGAACATATCAAGCAGGGTATTTAAAACATTTTTTTTAAATAACTTGTGGTTGCACAAAGCTCTATTTCCAGGGAGTTTAATTTCTCCTTGACGAAGCTGATCCCTTGCGCTCTTGGTGTGTTCCGTCAGAGAGGCTGATTTAAAATAAATATGGGACGTTTTGATGATCCTATTGATGCGTCATTGGGGCAGCCTGTACAGGATGGGGTAAGAAAGAAGATGTTTGGGTAAACTGTTTAGGCCCATCTGGGAACTCAAGCCACCACACTGACCTTAATTGGCCAAATGCGGTTTTAGACGTAAGCCTTGCGTTCAATGCTAATGCAGCTCACAGACACATCTTCAGCAATTCAGAACAAATAAAGCTAGTGTAAACCCATGAATGTATAGTTTCTTATTTACCGTTCACAATCAATAAAAACTGACGAGCAATCCCAAGGTAATTTTAAAGGTCTGACCTGCATCGGGCGCTGTTCCCTCTAATGACTTTTGCTGCCTTAGTGGAGTTTAAACAACACTCTGGGATGGATAAATAGGAGAAAATAGCTTGAGTCCTGCAGAGCCCATGAACTGATCAACATAACCTAGCCGGTCACCAGTATACAGTCAGAGCACGCCTCCAGCAAACACAGTGGGAGGCGGAAAGCCCGGCCAATGCCACCCCGGTCGTCTCTGACAACAAATTGCCCTGGGAGCATGTTGCAGTTACACTGGACAGGCAGAGTCATGGTAGCATGCGTCTGCGCGTTACCGTAACCCCGTTTCCACGGCCTGAACCCGATTAAGCATCATGTTGCATGACGTTTGCCGAGCAAATACGACATCTCTCCAGTGCTTCACCAGTTGTTTTTCACTTGAGCTATTGTAGTTGGCAGCCCACTTTGGCTGTAAAAAAAAAAAAAAATCAAGATAAAAAAATTCACACAGTAGCCTGGTATTCAGGCCAGACATCAGATTTTTTATTTCATGTTATTGGCATCAATTGTTTATATAGAGCGCAAAGGTTAAATGTATATGACACTGAATGAATTAGGTGAAATTTTAATGTCTTGTTTGTAATTTCTCTTAGTGTACAAACCTCTATAAAGGAAACCCTAATTTCTAGGGATAGGATTTTTTTTTG
>JAOVYW010000037.1:2954840-2977515 GCA_025775045.1 Hiodon tergisus | reverse complement strand
AACCATTCAGCCACAAACTGAAATTTAGTCAAGAGCACCTACGAAACGATTCGATTCGATTCGATTTGGGGCGTTATGCAGTTGCCGTTTGAGGAAAACGCTCGGCCTGTTTCTGTCACCCCTTTGTTGTTGGAACCTGGCGTAGCTCACTAGCTAACAAGCACAAGTCGGCTTCAGAGGTGGCCAAGGTCCGAAACGGGGGGCCTCTCACCAGGGGTAGCGATCAAAGCGAAGTGCACGTGAGCGCACCTGGTTCTACGGTATCCTGGGAATCAGCGAGGACAGCGGGGGGGGTTTTGTGTTTTCAGTGTATCTCATAAGCCCCCGGCAAATGTATACTCTTCTCAGAGAGCAATACTTTAATTAGAAACGCAGGGTGTTCAGCAGGAAACATATCACCTGGAATAGAATACAATTACAGTAGTGCTGACAAACTTGTGTGTCGGGAGAGATTTGGTGTGACATTGGGAGAACAAAAGGGGGAAAATCTGACATGGCTCCAGACACTACGGGATTCTTAGCCTCCCTTGTCGGTCACCTTTGTGCAGGTGAAAGACACCTGCCTTCGGGGCATACTGGGTCTTTGTACCGACGTTTGATAACCACACAGCCATATGTTGCCCTACAAAAAGTACTGTAAACTCTTTTAACTTCTGCAGTTCACCAGTTTTGTTCCTCCATCTGTAATTTTGTTTTTCTTCTCTGATTTTTGTTGCACTGCTGATTCCCGGGTCCCCAAGAAAGTCTCTTCCGATTTTTGACAACTTTTGTTTTATTTTAGAATTGAGTGTAGTTTTTATTTTTTATTTTTTACATGCACAAGAAAGTTTCTTAAACCTATGCTGCCTCTTTATTTGAAGACAGATGCCTATCTTTTATCTTAAATGTGTTCAGCATGTCAACAGGAAACCCGTACAAGGGGATTTTGTGTGCCCGTGTAATGACATCAGCACATAGCTTCGCCTTACTGATTGTCTTCGTCAAGTGAAACTTCCTAAAACATCACGTTAGAAATCCAGTAATCTGATGGGGGCTTCAAATCCGCCTTTCAAAATGCAAGTTTAACTTCCCTTTGAAGCATGTTCTTAATCTTATTCATTTACATTCATTAACATGTTAATTAAGACCGGATAACCTTATTGACCCTCGTGTCTTGTTGTTCATAATTTTGCGACAGTGTCATCTTGTACAATAATTTATCCCAGCAGTATCCCTTCAGTACATTAATCTCTTCCTGTGTTGTGATCAGCCTCTCGATATTGAATGAGCTTGTACTCGTTTATATATGGGAATGTAGCTTTGCGGCTAGCTTTATTAGTCAATAGAATGTTTTAATCACAGATAAATTGTATTTAACCATTCTGGATGTTAAGTCTAGTGCTTTTGTATACTGTCTCTAAAGTGTTTGGTTTCAGTAGATTTTTTCATATTTTCAGACTATTTAGTTTTGAAAATGACTTTCAAAAACGGTAAAAAAATCTGTGTTGTGTATAATTTTAAAAAGTGGGGCCTTCAATAAAGCGGCAGGCCTTCTAAATCGTATACATTAGGTCTTTTGAAGTTTACACATTTTAGCGTGCAAGGAACAAGCCATTTTATCTATGCAAATACTCAGTTTGAGGGAAATGACTTGTAATTAAAATGCAGCCTTCCTCAGATTAGTACGGTGCGACGCGAGAATTGGCTGTGAAGCACAAATTGTCTGCTGTCTGGCGCGCGGTTTCCTAGCACTGCTTGATAAGCCCAAAAAACGAGCTTTTAGATTTGTGCATAGGTGGCATTGTGTGGTCACCACAGGGGTGCACGCGCCCCCCGTGTGAGAGCACGGCCTCAAAAGGGCCACTTCAGAGCTAACTAAGAACAAACCAAAGGACACTTTTCCGCAGAATGGCCGATTTTCAGAGAGGCGGGAGGCGGGAGAGACCCAGGAGCCGCCGTTATGGCAGCAGTGAGGTGGGTGTTCGATTCCACGAGGACCCAATTAGGCTGGGAGAGCAAGTCTAATGGAATACTAAGAGTGATATACGTGTTTTCTGCCCGGCTTGGAATGGGGTTTTGAGGTTTTATTGTCCTGGACCGTTCGCCGTGCGAGGTACCGGGAGGTTTTGGCACTCCACCTTGTATACCTTTCTGGGGGCGGGGGCACGCTTTTTCTCTGGAACATTCTTACGATGTCGTCGCGCATGAGAGACTTCGAGCCCTCCATTGTGTGTTTCTGTGTGTGTGTCGGAATGGGCTCAGAACGGGGCGCGCTTGCCAAAAAAGCAAATGATTTTTGTTCGCAAGATCTCTTCCTGAGATTTCGGATGTGCTGGCATACATGTTTATTTGTGTGTAGCGGTTGTCATGGGCAGTAAGTCTCACCAGGAGTAAATCCGAAAAAAATAAAATAAATAAAATGTCTAAAAGAGAAATGCAATAGACCACTAGGCAAAAACACAATTTTCCCCATAGCGCAAGGTCAGCATATATATTATATTATGAATGGCCCTTTTCAATGTAACAGGAATCTGTGCTCATTAATGTATATTAGCAGTCATATGGGGCTCTGTGAAATAACGGATGCTTATATCACACCGAGTGCTATGAGACTGGATGGGTCGAGCTTTTGTGCTGAGCAGAGAATCGCAGTCCTCCGTATTCCGACATGCGTAAAACCATGTGACCGACTCCATCGTTGAATTTCCGACGGCTGCAAATGATTTAAAAAGAGACTTCTGGGCCGCGCGGTGTCCCTCGCTAAAAGCTTGCCCTGATATTCACGGCGGTTTTAGACTTCTGCGTGCCGTCCATCGGTTTTCTCGCTCGGCCCCCATTCCGCCACTCCGTCTTTGTCTGTGCTCGCGAGCACGGGCGCAAGATGCCGCAGAGCTGTGTTATTGTGCTTAAACAAATCAATTTCGTTGCAGTCGGGTTTTTTTCCCTTCTTCCTCTCTCTCCCCCTCACCTCCGTCGTTATGAACTGTTTGCAGTGCAGAGCACATTGATTTTATTTCCCCCCCCCCCCCACCACCCTGGAAAAACAGTTAATGAATAGCACAGAGGCATCGGGGGAGCACCTTGGCGTAAAGCTAGGTCCTGCTTTGTGCCCCCAGCTCTGCTTAACCACCCCCCTCCCCTCCTCAGAACATCCATTCCAGTGGGGTTGGGGGGGGGGGGGGGGGCTGCCATCTTAACTGCTTCCATGAAGGAAGTTAAAAGGAAGAAAAAAAAAGTAGACAGCTACAGAGGCTAGAAGTGAGCGGCACCTCCTGCCGGACTACAGGATTCTCCTACAGAACCCTGATTTAGCGGGTCTTCGCAGGGCGCGTTTTCCACCGGTCCTAGCTGCAGAAGCGGAGCGCCCGACCAGGGAGAAAACAGACAGGGCGAACGACGGGATGAATCAAAGTCAAAACGTTTTTGTCGCGCACAGCGAGGCCTGACTTTGCCTGCCAATTGCGTTTTGCACATAGGGTCCTGGCCGTTCAGCGGTCCCATTTAGTTTTTAATGCGCGTCGGACGTCTTGCCTTTCCACAGCCTCCTTTGAAATATGTGGATGTCCCTTCAGAGGAAGAGGGAACCCCCCCCCCCCAACCCCCGTAAACAAGCCATGATCCAAAATTTGAATACGGCTGCTATGTTTAAGACAAAACTGGCTAGCGCCAGACTCCCCCTGCGTGGGCAGATAACACATTTGCCACAGCGACTGCAGTCACAGCTCAGGACATTAAGTACGCCCAATACGATTAATTTCTTTGAGGATTTCACAGTAATGTTGGGGATCATGGATGAAGCCATGTGGATTACACGCAGACTCCAACTAGGGTAAAGAAAAGTTTTCTGAAGTCTCCAGCAAACCCTTTGTTTTTTCTTTATTAATTTCTTTCAGTGTTGAAAAATAAGACCATACTTATTTGGTTTTATTCTTAATGGAATTGTACTGCATCGCAAATGTCTTTCAGATGCAGACGGTGGGACACACATTAAAACTTGGAAGGTAAAATATTGGCCGTGGAAGTTAATTAACCTCAATTCTGTATCGATTGACCAAGGTATTAGATGAAGCGAAGCAAAGTCACATTGCAAAATAATGCTCAAAGGTTATTGTGAAATGTAAGTAGCTTATTGCTCCATGTAAAAGCCAATCAGATGCAGGCCTCAATAGTCATGTTAGGTTTTGGAGGAGTAATGCTTTGATATTGAATATTATCATTTGAAAGGTATATTGATTGTGTAAATTAAGCTATTAAAGTCATCCACGATACTGTGAAATGACAACGCTCGCGGGGCTTCAACCTTACTTAACATACTATAATAAAAACATGAAAATTGCATTAGTGTACTTGTCAAGATATTATCTGAATAGTTCTGAAGTCTCAACACACGAATATAAACAGAACGTTGTTAATTGTCTGTACTATTTTTTTTTCTCCCTTCAGATTTACCAACAAACACAACTGCATCTCCAGAAACTAATTTTCCAGTACATTTATTTCCCAATAAATGTTTGCTTATTTCACTGATTGTCAATTCTGCATATTCTAATCTTCTAGAAAGCATCTCTCTTTTATTTTTTTTGCTTCTTTTTAAAAATGTTTTCTAGTTGGAGTCTCTGGTGTGCAGTGGTGGTGCATGTGGCTGTTTATATTTTATATTTATGTCGGTCTACCTTCTTTGGCCCTGTAGCCTTTTATACTGAATCGGAAAAATAATTACATTTTCCCTATTAAAACTGTAATTAGGAAAATTGCGAAGTCAGACTTCAGTTCACCTATATTGTTGCTGTCGTTTTCAGGCTTGAAAACGGGATAGAGCTTATGCCATTCTGTTAATAATTATGAAATAGAAATCTGACGATAAGTCCATTGGAAATTCCGGAGAATTCAATTAATTGTAAATGGTGCTGGTGCGAACTAGTATTACCAAATGTCCTTTGGCATATTTCCCGCTCTTCCAACAGATTGCATTGTTTTCAGTGCACAACTACACAATGTCCGTCCAGTTCTTGATCCATTTGCATTTGGTGTTAGGACTTCCAGCGTGGCCAAATGTCACATTGTATTTCAGAGATGGTTTTCATGCTAGCCCTTTAACCATCATTTCCTAAAAACATGAATCACGTCCTTTGCGCCAACGCAAAAAAATTCAGGGGGAAAGATGTGTTGGAAATGCAGCCTTTGCCCTGACCGGATAGAATGGACATTACCTGCTAGCTATTCTTGGTGTCACATCAACGCGTGTCCTGGTAGTGTTTCACATTTGGAGGAGTGTAGGTGGCCAAGAGACTGGTTTATACCTGCGCCAGGAGAGTTCAAAGAGGGCTAGATGCTGCTGTTGAAGAAAGGGCAAGCCTGTCTGTCGATCTGCAGTGAATGGTGAACTGTACAATTATGGTCTGGCACTGAGCCCGTACCACTACAAATGTTCACGGTGCCCTCACAATCGCACGGGGTATCTCCTTCCTTTTCGATTATAACCCTGCACGACGCTAAACTGAACCGAACGCTGTTGTAGCCGACGTTTACATTATATATATTTAGCGCCCAAATGGCTTTACATAGCCCGTTGATTGAAAGTCATCTGTCCTCTGCGTGGAATTTGATCATTTTGTCATGGAAACAGGACTTCAGTACTTAAATATACGGTGTCTTTCTCTTTCCTCTCGTTCCAGTTGCAGCAGACCTCGTCCGTGGGAGCGCCCACAGAGGGACGTTCTTCACGTGATATGTGAAGGGAGGGGGGTCGGGGACCGGCGGCGGACACGGATCCACACGCGCGTAAGGTTTTTACATTCTCGTGCGTCCGAGATCTGAAAAGGGAGAATTCCCTAGCGCCCCTTTCGGGGAGTGAAGGTACCTTCTGGTGCCTTTTTTCGGGCCCCCGCTGAGTGATTACTGAGTGTCACCAAGCTGCTTCCGGAGGGAGCAGAGGAACGGACGAAACGCGTCACGGGGGGAGTCAGCATCGTCTTTGACGCTCGCAAAGGGGTCACATCACTGTGTGTTTGTGATCTCAAAGGTGGCCCGTTGGACATGTCTCGAGGGTTTCTTTCTTTGCTTTGCCCGAGGAGCCGTTGTGCGATCAGATTTGTGATCAGGCTACTGAGTTGCTGCTAAGGTGGAGCAGAAATATCAAAGCCTGATGAGGCGATAAAGTGCTACCCAGATACCTAGCACCCACATCCTTTGGCAATGGCCTTTTCATCTGGCACGGATGTGTACATGGTTGTCCTGATTCGTTCCTTTAAAAAAAGCATTTTCAAAGTAGATGGCATCGAGGATTTACTTTTCTTATAATATATATACACATCTTATAATATATATAATTCCTTAAAATAAATGAATTGTTGTGTATATTTTTGTATACATTTTAATGTTAAAATGTAAGCGGTGCATATGCACTAGCTTTAATAGGGAGTTAACATACTACTTCAGGTTAACCTAGTCATTTGTGATATGAAAAATGCCGCTCGCCTCAGTTTAACTCTATGGTGATATTTTTCCTTTGTGATTGAATAGGTGGTGAGAGAGCAGGAACATGTTTTTGTTTTAAGCCAGTTCAGTTCTAAGCCAAGGAGTCCTGCTTTAGGAGAGTTGACTATATCAACTGTCTGAGTCAATGATTGACATTTGACTGGTTTTCAAGCTGTCATTGTGGCTGTGGAGCAAGACAAATGGAAACTGAACTGTTTCGTTGCTTGACAAACATGCCAACCATGCACATGTCAACAGAGTCCGTAGCTAATAGGACAAATAGGAGACTTTCCTAATGTTGTTGTGTGATTTAAATTACTGCCATTAGCAGCAACAGTGTGGTTAGATCCGGCATTTAATAATTTAAAACAGGGATAAGGATTTATTAGCATACTGTGCTTTAAAAAAATAATAAAAAATGCATTTAGACTTGGAACACGCTTGGTTATTTGGCCTGACGTGCTTTTAAAAAAAGAAAGAAAAACAGAAGGAGTGAACTTCAGAATTATAACCTGAATAAAGGACACGATGTCCACAATCTTGGTTGCACACGCGGTGTATTGTACGATCAGTCTCGATGAGAACTGATCTGCATGGGACCGTTCCAGCACGCCGTGTGCTTACCGGGTGCAGGCTCGCAAAGCATGTTGATTTCATCTGGACCACCTTGGGGCTCTGAATAACAAGCTGCTGAGCTGATGCGTCTGTTAGTGTTTATGCGCCGAGATCCGTGTGCAGAAGGCTGTGTCCCGTATGTTCTCTGGGGCACTAGCTGAGATCCAGCACCTGCATTATAGAGAAGCAAATAAAAAAAGACCAAGAATTGATTTGGCTTGGCTGGTTTGTATTATTTATCATATTAGTGGAAAACAGAAGCATCTTCTTTATGGTTTGTGTGTGTGTGTGTGTGTTTATGCAATATGTATATTTATGTATGTATAGAAATATGTATTTTTTTTATTTTACATATTCGTATTAATGTGTGTGTGTCAGTTTTCGGCATATTTAATACCCTTATGAAACTCATTTTGGCTTGAAATATAGAAAACGGCCCATTTCTCCCTTACACAATGCACTGTTTTTTTTTTTCTGGGATTAGGAATTAGGACATCCAGAAAAAACCCCCCCCAAAAAAAAAAAAACAGTGGTTAATCTTACTTAGTGCAGTGTGAATGCTGAGAAGTACCATGCTCTGACAAACATCTGCCTCACACACAGTTGAGTGGGATAAACTAAAGCGATTTAGTGAGGAAACGTCAAACGGGGAAGACGACCGCCGCAGTGGGAACGTGGCATGGCTGGCGTTGTGCTTCATAAGCAGGCTTTGTTTCGCCCGTAGATTTCACACTTTATAGATCGCTGGGGGCCTTTGTGCCTGTACTATATAGGACGGAGGGCCTCTGTTCAAGAACGCCAGACCCACAGAGGACAGAAAGGTATAGTGGAGTTTTAAAAATACAGAGATTATTAGGAAATTAAACCTGAGTGTTAAGTAATCGGGGAGGTGCGCTGTAACAATTATGGGTAAAGCCATCCTTTTCGTCTTTTTAATGTATGTTTTATTATTAAATGGCTGCTACAAGTGTTGATTTTATCCAGTGTATGGAACATTTTTAGCATACACATGTCAAATAAATCAATAAGCGTCTAGCTTTTAGTTTTCCTTTTTTACATAAGAGTCAATAATTAAATATTTATTAATGCAACCAACGAAAGTAGTACTTATTTGGCAGTGCACAAGAACTTTTATGCTGAAATTCTTCCAGGCTTTGTCTTTATGAATAAATGGTTTTGTGTTTTTTTTTTTTTTCCCCTTTGCTTTGCTAGGGGGACAATATCCTGCACAGGTTTTCACAGTTAACCTCATTGAAGGAAAAGGTGGGAGGGAGGGGGGGAGTCCCTTCCTGTCAGTGGTCTCGCTCTGAGATCTGGAAGTGATAAGTGCAGTGAAGCTCCGGTTACTGTGCAGGAAGGCGGGTTGGGCCAAGGAGTTCCTACATTTTCACATTTATATTTCTCAGCTGTGGCAGGGTTAGGCTCCAGTTGTGCTGGCCGCTCTTGTTTCCACAAAGGATAGGCCGCTCTGGAAAACAGATGAAAAGACTCCAAGTCGATCTGCGGAGGGCTTTCTCAGGCGTATCATTTTGTAAGCAACGAATGGCCCTAATTTTTTTTTTTATGTCAGAGGTCGTTTGAACCGATTATCCTAGAAATCCTGCTGCATACTTGTGCACACAAGTGTATTCACAAATGGAAAATAATAATAATGATGACTAACATAGTACCCACAGGTGTATTGGTTAAATAGTTGCATATTTCTAAGTATTAATCATTATATTTTTATTTATACACGCAAAAGCCTGGTACATAACAGGTTGTTTGAAAAGGTTAAAAGTTTCAACTGCAAGTACTGAGCTATAGTTTGCTTGCTTTATGGACTTTTTGGTGCCTAAATGCATTTACTCAGCGATTGATCTCTTAAGCAAACCCAGCTCGGGGACTGAGAGTATTCATTTAATATAAGTTATTTTCATTCTGTGGATGTCTTGCCTATGTTTAAGCATTGTGCATGATTTTCTTAAAGGTTCGCTGGCATTTCATATTTGTGTGGTTATCGGTTGTGTGCCATTATCAAGCATATTTCATCCTGTCCAAATCCCACCAGCATTTCTCTGTTTTAAATGAACAATCTACCGCTGAGTGGATATGGAGGTTGTGTGGTATTACCCTTTGGTATTAAAGGAGAAGGGGTAGAAAGAGAAGTAGTAATTTAAACCAACGTAGCATCTTTCAGGAAACCCGATCTTTGCAGGATGTGTTTTGATAAAGTGTTTTGAGCTGTATAGACTGTGCCGCTGTGGAATCTAGCAACTCATTCAAAGTGAGCAAGGAATTTAAGCAGAGGTCAAAGTTCAAATCAAGAGCTGTCCAGGGCCTCTGTCACTGTTGAGGATCCATGTCATCAAACGGTACATGGCTGCACAGGGCTCAGTGCACCAGGCTAAAAATAGCTCGGCATCATCTCCCTCCAGCACTCTGGCTGTCTTACTCGCCACCGGGATTGGTGTACGGGTCTGGCGGTGACCTGCATTGTAGAAATCCAACTACTCGTACAGAGCCTACAATCAGTAGTATTGGCGAAATGAATGGACCTTTGTCGTTCATTTAAGACTGTTAGCCTTGAGATAGTTTGAGTGATCTGATCTTGTGACTTTTACATTTTCTCGATTTCCGTCTGTGTCCTTGTCGCACTTAAGCTTACAGGCTACTCCTCTGATTTGCTTCATGGAACAGATGAGATTGTAAAAGCCGGTCACAGTTAAAGACTTCAAAGTATGATGATCACTCTAAGCTTCATGAAATATTCCACCCGTGAAATACCTAGGCATATATGACCTCTGAGCATTTATGCCAAATCTCACGATTTTTTGCATCACAATTCCTATAAGGCATTGCAGGAACAGGCTCCCATTTTATTTTTCCATCAGACGGTCAGCGCTGGGCTTTGTGTTGGAGTACTTGTATTCCTCCAACTCGCTTTGCCTTCGTTGCGATTGAATCATTTAATAAGCCTTTTACTGTATTGCTTTCAATGTTTTCCTTGTAGTCCCTGTAGATTTTCTGAGGGAATTTGTCTTGTGACTGCTAGGTTTTGTTGGCTAGTTAACCCTTGCGGCCGAGTGTGACAGATGCCTACGGCTCACTTAGTTGCCCTTCCTGTGTTTAGCGAACCGTTTCATTTCACAATTATAACTATTTAAAACTGGGTTTTATTCTTGTTTTAGAAAGTGTTGCGAATACGTGGGTGCTTCCGGGTCTCAGCATCTTTGTTGCCATCCAGCTTTGGTTATCTAGACGTCATGGGAGTGCTTTCCCTCCTGAGGGACACATGAAACGACCCAAAGTGCTCGTTGTCAGCTTCTACCTCGACGTATCTTTGAATTCATCGATGTTTCTGCCCTAGGCACTTTTTCATTGTCTGACCATCCATCGTGCCTCCCCATGTGTGATAACTTTTAATAAAGAAGACTTTTCACTCCTGCAGAACCTTTCCTAGGTGTCTGCTGAGAACTGCGTGGGCTACCTTGGGCAGGAGCATGCAGACACATGTTTTACTGGACCCCTCTTTTTGTGAGCGCTGCTCCAAACTTCAGAGGTGGGCGCTTGTTTACAGGGCTCGGTGCCATTCTGTGTACTCTGTGTCCCTGGCATCTATGGCACTGCCTGTAGGCCAGATCGCCTCCAGGGCCAGCTTCCAAGTCGATCCTGATGCCGTTCCACCGAGAGCTCCAGGATATGCACTCCAGGAGAGTAGTAGATGAGGGCATTCACCAGAGCAAGGGGAGGCAAGCCAATGAGTTGCTTCACCCTTCAACTCCTGCACCTCCTTCTCTTCTTCCCCTTCCTTCTTGCCGAGGCATGGGAGATGGAAGTGTCAGCTCCTCAAGTGCTGCCTGCAAATAAGTCATATCCCCTGCACTCCACTACCTGTTGCAGGTTAACAGTTGGAGCAAGAGGCCGATTTTATTTTCTTTGCTACCTTGGAGGGGTTTGAGTGGCTTGAGGAGAACCCCTCCACAGAGGTGGCCTAATATAAGACGGAATTCACATTTTAGCCGTCCCTGCACTTCAAATTCACGCCGCTTATGTTGAGAGCCACAGTAGCCCTTTGTTGAGAGCCACAGTAGCCCAACCCCTGGCCAGGCTCACAGGAGAGCTTCTCCATCTTTCACGTATGGCAGGTCTCCGCCATGGAAATCCCCTCCGTCCATCCTGATTTTTGGCAGGAGCAGCAGACTACTTGGCAGCACCCAGCCACGGCCCCGGCAGTTCCCGTCCTAGCTGTCCAAAGACGCCACTTGTTCTTATTAAGCAATGCAATATCCAAGTTGCTCAGCTGACCGGTCTTCTTAGTCACACTACAGGCAGGAGTATTGGTGTCCTGGTGGCACTCCACCATTTCTTTAGGCTCTCGCAGGCTTAGCAGTCGGATGATAACAAGTCAGCCCATCACGGCAGGCCACACTTTTGGCTCCACGGTGGATGACCTTTTCCGCCGTTCCAAGGAGACAAGGGAGTCCTCTAGGTGCAATCCCAGGCATGCCTGTCAACGCTCTCGTCGGCGCCCTGCAGATTTCTGCCCCCCGCCTCCTTCTAAACAGCGGCTGTAGAAATTACCTGCCACTAGCTCAGGATTCTGATTTTTTTTCAGAGCCTTTTAAAACTAGGCAAAGCTCTGTGGTGACATTCCGAAGACTTTTGGACCTGATGGCAGAAGCATCACACACCCTGCAGGCATTGTTCAACCACAAAGTTCCTCATCCCACATTGAACTGAAGCGAGATCAGTTTCTGTGAGTTGCCTTTGTGCACTCATCTGGTGGAAATAACCCTCCCATTTACGCTTAGGTGTATGGCTGGCAGCGGTCACAAAGAGAGAATGAATCACCACGGATGCCTCCAACTGTGGTTGGGGTGGCACTCGGAATGGATGTGGATGTAAGTGTTATGGGAAGTCCTGCGGTGAGGTTGCCACATAAACATCCACAATCTACCGGGGGTATTTTTGAGCCTGCTGACTTTTTTAGTGAGGGGACATATTAGTGAGATCTAGGGGACGTGTGTACTCTGGACGGAGAACCCCATGGTGTTGTCATACATCAACCACCAGGGTGGCATGAAATCACTCTCCACCACTTTAGTGACTAAGATTCAGCTTTGATAAGACAGACATATTTTCTCCTTTCAGGGTAGTTTATCTTCCAGCAGAGGTGACAGTTGCCGACGACCTCTTCAGAGGAAATCTGAATTGGAGGCTCAACCCTTAGGTTTAAGACTCATTTGGGACAGATTCAGGAAGGCTCAGATAAACTTTTTTGTGTCACGAGTAAAAATACATTGCCTTATTTTCCATGAAAAGAGACTTGGAGTGTCGGGGGTAGACATTTTGACTCAGCAGTGACCTTCGTTTTTGAATGGAAGCTCTGTAGCTTAGGCCATGAGACATAGCCTTGGTCCCCAGTGGAGGTTGAATGTAGTGCTGCGCCACTGACAAAACCTCCGTTCAAGCCCATGTGCTCGAAAGACATGAGACCCTTTTGTTAGCAATCACATCCGTCAAAGCTGGGACTTTCCTGGTGGAGAGATACAGAGACAGTCTAGATGGCATATCAGCTCAACAAGCTGCCCCCCTAAGAAAATCGCAGCCTAAGAAAATCACTGGCCGTTCCATGAGAGGGCAACAAATTCAAACAGTTCTATTGGCTGAATGTTGCGAATGCACAGCGCTCTGGATTTGGGAAGAGAGTGTTGAGGGCGGTCTCTGAACCTGCATCCTCCATTGTCGTCTGACTGGCGAGTCATTTGCTCGAGCATACATGTCATTACTGCGATGCACATTATGTTACTGAGCATGTAAGAGCCATACAGCTGTCCTCACGACGGATTGGGTATACTCACCCATTAGTGATGGTTCATATTTCCTATCTGAGAAGGAACGTAGGGTTATTATCACAACACCGGATCCCTGAAATAGAAATATTAACCATCACACCACACTTTGTGGTCATTGCAGTTCCGCTGTGGCACAGAAATGGCGAGTGTCTGATTTGAATTGTGACACACAAAGTCAGATGTTCTATCGCGAGATTTGACGTTCATGCTCAGAATTCTGGGGTTCTTTAAGGGAAATAACCCATTAGTGATGGTTGAAATTTCTATTCCAGGGAAACAGAAATAATAATAACCCTACATTTCTCCCCCACCTTTCCACAGATTGTACCTGTTTTTGTTTAATACTGTAATAATGGAAAACTACATCTGCAGATGTTTGTATATACATAACCTCTTCCAGCTCCTTTTTTATTTAACTTCTCTGGGAAAATAATACGTAATCTCTAAGCTAAATCAGTGCCTGTGGCAGAGGAGGGTATAGAATGTAGAAATGATAACAAAAGCAGAGTGGTGTAATCCAGACAGAAATATAAACAACTTAAATGCTGAAGCGCCTTTATGTCATCAGACAAAGTCTCTGAATTTTATTTAATGAACCGCACGAGTAAAACAACCCCTCCAAGTTGATTTAATTACCGGCAGTTGTCGCATGCTACTGTAACTTGTAAACAGAGCAGTTTAAACTGCTTTGGTTTTCTGCAAAGATGAACGTTAAAACTGGTGACTGACTGACTAGGAGGAACAACAACTATGGATTGAGGCAGGGTAAATATGAAGCAACAGACTTGCACGTGGTGCATTTGTGCACTCCCAGGGAATCCCAACCACTTGATCTGATAATTAGAGATGAAGGGAGGAGTTTGAAAAGACTGCATTAAAAACCTTTTTAAATTGATCTGAATCTTACTGAACGATGAAAAAAGATGAATGATTTCCCAACACCCTTACGTCATGCGTTTTAGCGGCGACGTGGTAAATTTCTATTCTTTAGCTATAACCCGCAGGGCAGGGCTTCAGGGCTTGTGTTAATGTATCCATGTGTTACATAAATGTTTGGCTTGATGAAAGGACGTCTGCAGACAGGCCTGTCGCGTGAGTCACCAAATTTACACGACGTATAAACAGGCCTTTGCTATCTTTGGCCTTTTATTTATTTTATTTATTATTTTTTCTCTGCATACGCCAGAATGCTAATTATTTCCAAGATACTGACTGTCTTAACTGAAAACATATGGGGTTTCTTTGGGTTCCGTCGTGGACACACCAAATGCTCGCATTCCGATTGTTCTGTCTAAACCGTGGCCCCTGGACCGATCCAGCTCTTGACATGCAAGGCGAAATGGGAATGTGCCCGAGTCGGGCAAGGGGACCATCAGGAGCAATATTTAGACAGCTGCACGTGTGGCATCATGTATCTGTGTCTGTCAGGGGGAGATATTTCTGGCTCCTTAGTGCAGGCCGCAAGATTCCCAAACGGGCGACGGCTGCCATCCTGATGTCATCACCTCCTGTCCCCCTGTCGCTCACCAGGGGTACAAGAGCCACTAACGTGCTCCTTAATTAAGCTCATTGCGATTGCAGCTTAATTTGCAGGCACCATATTAGCCAATCAGTTTGCCTAACGATATTAAAACCTAGCTGCACTTAATGGGAGCACTGAGTGGGATGAGACTAATGAAAAAATTAACCAAAAAGTGGTGCTTGAACGAAATTATTTTCCCCCTTTTATTTAAAAAATGTATTGATTTATTTATGTAGCTCAAAGCAAAACAATATTTTCTTTGAACATTGCTCATTAATATTAACTATACATTACTGTACAATAGGTTTTAATATTTGGATGAATAAATCAATTAATCGATCGTGAAATTTTATGAAATTTTCCCACTTTAAGCTGTGGAAGCACTTCTTTCGCGAACATGTTAATTATCATGACATCTGACCTCTGGGACTGGAGATCAAATCGAAGATACTCAGCAACGTAGCTGCCTGAAAGAAGAATCCGGTGTGTATTTTAGTTTGTCTGTGCAGGTTAAAATCTCTGGTTCACGTCTCTGATGTAGCACTGTGTGGTGAGGTAAAAGTCGACCCGCAACTCGTGTGTTACCTCTGCGGGAACAAGTACTCCAGGTGGCTGTAGGGTCCTGCCAATATTTTTGTTCTTCTACTTCAGTTATTTCCGATTGGTAACAAAGGGAGACTAAAGTGATGAAACGAGACAGGAAAATCCTTTTTAGCGGCACAGAAAGGCCATGTGTGCTGCTGATGAAAGATAAGGGCATTCAGACATGTATTTAACATTCTGGAAGCTCTGAGGGCATTCTCCTCAAAGATTTTTGTGCGGGGCAAAAAAAAAATTACATATGATGTTTCGCACTTCTGATGTGTTGTCTCCTAAACCAATAAACAGATTCCCGGGGTTAAGAGCAAAGAGCCTGCACAATGGCCGTTGCGCATGTAGGCACACGTCTGTGAAGACCACATCGTTTCCCTGGATTTGTCCTCTGAGTCACTGCTGTGGATGTCTGAGACAGCTGGTCACACGTTTGCAGTCCTGCAGTATACTGGCAGAGCGCCGGGAGCAGAACCCAGTGTTGGTGGGTGGCGGACGGCTGAAGTGTCTGACTTGAGTTTGGAAGAAAGAGGCCTTGTGTACTTAAATGCCACGGCAGTACATTTAGGGTTGCCTGAGTGCAAGTGAATATTTAAGCGACTTAAAATCTTTCCTTTTTCAGCGCCCGTCACCGCAAGCGAGTTAGCAGTTGTTTCTGCTTTATGTTCACAGCCGTTGTTTAGACAGCAGACTTTGATTTTAGTTTTACCCGATGTGTGTACATCGCTCTGATTTTTAAGTTTTGAAGGAAATTGGATACTTCCGCAGTCGAAGGAAGCATTTCAGAATATATATGGTAATTCCACATGACCTCTGCGAAAGCTGGAACCTGGAATTCTGGCATTTCAGTTTGTCTACACTTTTACTTCAGAATCCATTCCATGTACTGGAATAATGAGTTTTTTAAAAAGTTTTTTTGTTTTTGTTTGTTTGTTAAAGACACGAATGTCATGTACCATGATCGGAAATTGCTTAAATTCACAGAATGCTAGCCATGGGATTATTTAAGCATAGTTTCTGGTCTCCCACAATCAAAGTTTTCTCTACACTGACCGGGGTATGTGCAAAATTATTTTAAAATACTAAATAATAATCATAATCATCATTATCGGGGCTCCGTGTAGCTATTTGGCTTTTTTCGCTGTATTCAATTTTGGGAAGCAAAATGTCTTCTGCAGGCTCTCACACAACCATTCGATGGTCAGCTCGGGAGCGACATGTTCACTCTAAATATTATTGACTTCACTGGCCCATCGATAGTGACCTAGCAGCCGCAGGATGCACAACAAATATTTGCGCGTGATCTTTTGTCGCCGACAGAAGGTTTCCACGGCCCACAAAGTAGCTGGTAATTGATACTGGGTGTTAAAATAAGGTTGTCAAACATTGACCTTCCTTTTGCCAATAATAACAAATGTGTGTGTTTCAATTTGAATGTGGATTAAAAAGAAAAAAAAACATTTTCTCCAGCGTGACCGGCCTAAATGAATTATTCAAATCTGCTCATTGCGTGTTTCGCTTGCTGCTACACCTAATGGCATCTATAATGACATCTATTTGAGATTAATCCAGTTGTAAGACGATCACAGCATGCAAGGTACTCTACGGAGATTGCTTGCAATAATTCTGCGCCAGTAAAACAAAGCCAGAATGTATTTCGCTATCAAAAGCCCAGAAATAATACACAAATCAATTTGGATTTTTTTTCTTTCTTTTAAAAAAAAGCCTTTCTCTGTTGTTGTTACACCATGTAATTGTATCTTTCTTGTAGGCAAAGTTAATTACAACATCATTAAAAAAAAATCTTATTTAAGCTTTTTATTCAGCAATCAGTTTACAGTCCTCACTCGCGACTACATGATCCAGTCAGTGATCCTCTATAAATACAGAATCTCTCATGCCAGAGTTTGAAGAGGCGTGTAGGAAAGACTTTTTCAAGAACTTGGTACTTTTAAAAATGTTTTGTTTTATTTTATTTTATTTTTTTCGCAATGATTTATGTTAAATTGTTTACCAAAGTTGGATTAATCTTTAAAAGAAAAAAGTCTATTTTTTACTCTATTCATTAACTAATTCATTAAACATCTAAATCATTAAACTTTAAAAAAAAAAACAGAATATAAATTTTTTTGAAGCTCCCATGCTTACATGTAGGGTACCAGATAACACGCATTAAAAAACCCCAGGACCTTATTGGGGGGAGGGGGGTGACTATATAGAAAAAACAAACTTTTTGCATTGTAATTTCATGTATTTAAGACGACACTCCATAAAACTCAATTTGCTAAGAATATTCTTTCAATATAAAATAACAAATTACAGGCTGAGGTCTCCTGCTTTTAACAATATTGATGATTGTACAATGATCCTGTTAGTTTCCTGCGACTGTCAGTCTGTACCTTCAGTTCGACTGCATCTGTGTTTTGCTGTTATTGAAACGGGGTACAAAGTCATGGCTGGGTACTGGGTACAATTCATGGTTGGCAGAAGGCTAAAATTGCTGATGCAAAACACAGTAAAAAACGTATGTATTGTATTTTTTTCCCTGCATTGACACACCCCCTACAAACCAGGGGTGCTGTGATTGGATACAGATAGGGAAACGATGCGTTAAACGCTAAAACAATGTAGTTAAAAATAAGCATCTTGGTATATACAACCAATGGTTATATAAACACAGAACTTGTAACCTGTTGTTGAGTCCTTCGCATTTAGCTGCTTGGATCCCTTCATTGCTGCTTACAGCTATATTTAAAATGCAGGAGTGCAAGAACAAGTTAGCAGATTTTTCCCATATTTATTTAAGTAGGAATGCTTTAATTAGTGTTTTTACCACTATATATAGCCTCTTCCAGAAAACAACTATGTTTTTGTAAAAGGGTATTAATTGCTGTGCAACATGCTCATTTACAATTGGGCATGTGTGAAGAAAGTTCTTGCTAGCCAGAAAATGTATTGGCAATAAATCCAAAAAAAAAAAAAAAGTCATAAAATGCCTACCAAATGATTAGTATGGTTAGTAGTTGTGTTTAGATGAATAGTTTAACTTCAGTCTCAGTGTTGCATGCATTCAACCAATACATATCAGTGTTGTGTACGTTTTGTCGTAACTCCAGTATATTTAATAGTTTAAAGTATTACAAATCTTAGTTCAAACAAGAACTTGCTTGGATCAATCTGTCTTGCTTTCACCCTCAATTTCATTGTATGAAATGTTTTTTTAGGTGCACTCCTTTTATAAGTTACTGAACTAAAGATTGCTGAATTAATTTGAAGAGGAACTCGTAAGCGGAGACGCAAACGAGTTAAAATGTAGTTAAACCGTTGAACATCCCATTAGAAGTCTGGACATGAATCTCATATTAGGAAATTAGCTGATTGCAGTCACAGTTACCCAAAGGCTGACTTCAAATATTCATTCCTCATTAAAACTACAGTAACATTCAGTGTGAAATAAATCTCCAATTTACTTTTTATAAAGACTTCAAATTGAAATTGTCTTTACGAAGAGGAACTGAATTTTTTTTTTTTTTTTGCACTTAGCTCAAAAGTCATTGAGACTAAAGAATTGTGTGAGATTATATTCTTCTTCTTATTATTGTTATTATTATATTATTATATTTTTTTGCACTGCCAACATGTTAACTGTAACTCTACCATGCAGACAATGTATTTTTTTTTTGGTTAATTATTACCCACAGATGTTAAGTCTGAATTTCTAGCTGATTTGACTATTATTGACTAAGGTTACTGTTGTTACGCCTGAGGCAGGAGTTGTGAATGAAACTAGGTTCCTACTATATATTACGTTATGCAGTGAGTTTAAGTTAAATATGTATGTGATGTGTCTGGGCAACAGTGAGAAGAAACTGGATCTGTTCAGAATTTTATGTTAAACGGTGATCTTTGAATATGCTATATTCATTAAGCTTTTTAGGAACTATCTGTGTTAAATTTCCGTTTAAAGTGACCCACATTGTGAGCATTACAGTAGTGCACATCACATGGCTTTGAATTAATTTTAAACATTGTTTAGATTGGTAAAAGCAGTTCATTTTGTTTCTCGTGCAGGTAAAGTCAGTGGTCGATGGGGATATAGACGCGGTTTTGCAGAGTACCTATAAGAGAAATACAGAACATCCACAGGTAAGAAACATGATGTACTGTCCATGTTATTTTACTGTGCTCTGTTTCGTTATTGTACTGAGTTTCTGACTACAGCTGTTTCAGTGTGATTCCAGTTAGATTGACATAAAATAAGTTCTGGTTGTGTCTGTGGTCTGTTACTGGGGAGAAGGTCTTTGAAAATATCAGTTCATTTCTATGAGTTTACGTCTAGAGTGTGTTTTCAGTAAAATTGCTCGCAGATAGTATTTCTGTTTCTCGGTTTGCCCAGGAGCTCGTTACAGCAGTGCTCAATGGTGTTGGGGGCATCTTTGAACAAAAAGTCAAATACTGTTCATGAAATGAACAAGTAGAAGCATGCTTAATTTTTATAAATTTTTTATAACTCATACAAAAACCTGCTTATTTTCACTGAGAGTGTAGCGGCAAACACAGCACATGGTACTTAACTGCATAGGTCTAATATAATGATTTTTCTGAGAGCAAACAGATGACAGCAACTGCTGAATGTGCCTATAATCTGGCTACCATCTCTCTCATCTACCTAGACTTGCATAATGGTAGCATTTGAAGAGGGTTATGAATTGTTAAAGAAGGATATTTATGCATTTATTAAATACTCTCTGTACATCACTGTTGTGTTACAGCAGTGTAATTTGTTGGGTAGAATGTATGGAAGCGGTGTGCAGAAATCTCAGTTATAAAATGTGTGACAATGAAATGTAGGCCAAGTCGGCAGTCATCTAAACAAAGTTTTCTTCTCCCGCCTGTACGATTCAGTGCACTTTTTGTGTCTGTTATTTACTTTAACACTTGACTTATGACATAGTAAATTAGTATAAAGCTATTTAAGGCCCTCGGCTTTGTGCAGTTTGTGTGCAGGTCTTTTCGGAAGCCGGATTGTTTTGGCGCATGAAACACTGGTAGGCTAAACTGGGAATTCGAACCGGTCGGTGAAAAGGAAAGGCCGTGCTATATTAAACGTCAAAATATGCAGATTTGGTTTTATTATATTGTCTTTTTCATAATTTAACCCTATTCAGGCTGGTAAATGGTCCGCTCCACGTGTTCCCTGTTTAGTGGTCCACACAAAGGCCCGTGGAGCAGGAATGCCTGTCCTGGTATTTCCTGACGGGTCATAAACACACAGTGGGGATTTCATTTCCACATTAGCATCAGTGCCACAATGGCTTTGCCGATACTACAGCTAGTTTCTCCCTTTCTTAAACTGCTCGCACCTACATTACACTTATCTTTTGTATGTATGCGCAGAACACGCATTGAAAAATGTTTCTTGTGCCGTGATAAAACAAATTATCAGTTTGTTCATCTAGATTGATTGAATGATGGAATAAAATAAAATGATAAATATTCGGACTCATTTCATGGTTTTCTTGTTCTAGGTAAAATTCTCTAAACGCATATTCTGGGATTAATTTAATGACTGGCAAGAATGTAGGTCAACTGGAGGAGTCAATTTCTTTTAATGTTGTAATCCCCAGTCAATGTTGGATATCATTTTGTTTGGTCTTTTTCCTCATAGTTTTTACACATGTGGTGGTAGTCCACTTTTGAACTTTAAAGACCTAATTTGGCTTATTGCATGATTGATTTTTTTGATTTACATTTTAGTAGGATCGTCTTGATAGACCTGCTCTTTGTAATAGTAATGTTCTGTAGTTAAATCGGTGACCTATGGTCTCAGGGGAGGAAGTCAAGGCAATGTTTACCGCAGGAAACTGGTCAGAACGACATGTGAAGTTCTGCTGTTATGGACACAGGAAACGTCTAATTTGAAGTGCTGTCATACTTGCAACACTTTCACAGGATGAACCTTTATGCTCTTCAGTCGTGAATTATTTATTTAGTGTAGTCCTTCACAGCCGTCAAAGGCTTTAATTAATCTAATTGAAACACTTTTAGTGTTTCTCACAGTGTTTGTCAGCCATACACTCATAAAATTAACAATATTTTGAATAGCTATATTTATATTTTCTTATTATTTACATAAAATGTCTTAAGTGTGTCGCAAGAAATTCAAATCTAGTATCGTAAGGAATCCACTTTGGGCATAATGCGAACGTAATTCCAGATATAATTTAAGTTATTTGCTTCAGAGAATTTTAAATTTTTTTTGTTAAGCTGAACCCCATTGATAACCCTAAGTCCGGTCCATTAGTATTTTGTTGTTGTTGTGAGAGCTCATGAAAGCAATCTTGAGACCATGAAAGCAATCTTGAGACCATGGAAGCAATCTTGAGACTATGGAAGCAAACTTGCTAGATCTAGATCTTCCGGTATGTTTTAAAAATGGCCCAAACTGCTTTCCAAAGCTACAGAATGACACTGTGTTGGCAAAATTAGCGAAACAACAACAAAAAAAACTGCTGGGGTAACATGATTAAAAAACAAAAAAATGGTAATAATTAGTCTGTATGTGCCCCAGAGATCTTGCGTAAACAGATTTGATTTGGGTTTCAGTAAGGAATTTTAAGTCTTCATCGGTTTTTTGCGAGGTCCTAAAATGGCGGGAAGGTTTGCATGAAAACTGAAGTTACCCTCCAGCTGTCTGTGCGACTATATTGTACAGCGAGTGGCGTGGTGCTCCTGCTGGGGGCAATGGGGTAGGAGCTCCGTAAATAGCTCGCCCTGTGCTAAGAGCAGGAACACTTGACTCTCAGCTGTCCTAAGCACTTAAGGCTGCCGCTCCCTTCACAAAAGAGTGAGGGACAACATGGTGGTCCTGTTTAAGAATTCCTTTCAATTTAGATGTAATTTCACGTACTCTCATTTGAGAGACGAAGTGACAAAAGTGAATCGCCGTCTACTTGTTAAATGTACATCGTATGGGGACTAGTTTTAGATACGACTCAAGGTCATTGCTTGTTTTGGGTTTTTTTTAAACATGATTTGTGGATAAATAGATACTAATGCGTCTTATAGTAATTTACTTATATTGTATCGTAAACCATAGACTCCAGGAAGGTTTTTGTTCATAGATTAATCATTTATAACTGTAAAGCATGAATTTACTGTGGGAACACGAAAGCTCAAACCTTTATACTGGCACACATTGAACTTAAATATAATATGGTAAGGGGGAAAAAAACTTAATAACTAAAAACCGCTTAAAATGTGTTTAGGCATAAAGCTTTTAGACTGACTCTTGTTAACCTCCAGCATGTGTGATGTGTGCATGTGTGTGTGGTGAAAGTAGGTCATTGATCTGGAACATGTACAGTGATTGTGAGCTGGCCTAGAATAGAACTATAATCGTTCTTTCATACCAAAACAGCTTTTTTTCTTCTTTTTTCCCCCCCATGGCTGTCACTTCAAGGTCAGGACAATAAGATATCTGATATTTGATATAATGTTAAATGCTTAACACAGAAATGTTGAACCTGAAGATTTAAATAGATGAGTTACAACTACTCCCTCGTGTGACATTGCCATAAAAGCGACGGACTAAGTATAGTATGCAGTTCAATAATATTTAGCGAATAATAATTCCACGAGTTATTAAATGTTC
>JAOVYW010000037.1:2920243-2933416 GCA_025775045.1 Hiodon tergisus | reverse complement strand
TGCACAGACAGTGTAGCTGAGCCGGGTTTTCTCCTTCACACTTCTGTTTGGCAGTAAGGGGAGAATAAAAGAGCTGATAATTCGCTCTGTGCTGCCTGATCACCGGCTGATCGATACCCCCGGAGTAGGGCCCCATCTCCTGACACCTGCCTCGGAGTAGAAGGAAACCCAGCTGCTCGCTCTGACTCTCGGGCCCCGTTGTGCAGGAGGGAGGGAGAGAGGGAGAGGGCAGGGAGACTGCTGGCACCATCTGTACGTATCTTTTGTATTCCCCTCCACGCGTGGGCCGGACCTTGTGTGCGTATCTTTTGTATTCCCCTCCACGCGTGGGCCGGACCTTGTGTGTACCCCTGTTCAAACGGAGGGAAAGCTGCTGTTGGTGTTGTGCACGCCGTATGTCTTTAAATATAGGAGGGCTTGAGTTTATTCGTTTTTAAAAAGATCTTGTAATGGGTTTTTTTCCCCCTGTTTTGTGACTAGTGATCTTGTGGCACTAGGGGCCAGTGATGTACTTTGTTGTGTATTTATTAGTAATCTGCTGGAAATAGTTGTGTACTCCGCATGAGTTTTGGGTCATGATAGCCACTCCCTGGTGGCCTGAGGTTTAGAAGGACGCAGTCCAATGAATTCACGCAAACCTGGGCATGTGCAGAGCCTGTAAGGTGAAGCAGAAGTATTAAGCCGGGTACGGAGAGGGAGAGTGGAGCCTTTGGACTCCACCCACTTAGGTTGAGTGTCACGGAACCCTATAAGCGCTGCTGCTGTTAAACCCCCCCCCGGTGTGTGACAGGAAAAAAAAAAAAAGCTCTCAGGAAGCTCTCCTCCTGGTGCCTTGTTAGTGTGGAGAGAGCCAGACAGTCCCGACCACTGGCCCCATTAGCCTGCCTCTTCTCAGATCTCCCCCGGTCAAGTGTTTCATAGGCCGTGCCACGACGCATCCCGGTGGTGGGGGTTGGGAGGGCCGCTTCCATTTCACAGCGGTGGCGATTTCCGGGAGGCCCTACATTGTTGTGACATGGCCGTGCGTGCGCACTGTGGCCACCACTGCTGCTTGGAAGAACACTTAGTCTCACGCCCAGCCACCACCCCCCCCCCCCTTCGGGCACACTCCATCAGGCAGGGTGGGGTGGGATGGAGGTGGGTGGGGGGGAGCCCTCGGCACCGAGCGCATCCACACCACCTTCCCTTTTTTCCACTTTAGAAAAGGAAGCGCAGCCTTTTGTAGTTGGCATGCCGCTAAAGATGCACTGCAGATGAAAAGCAGATGATTTGATCAAACGCTTTCTGGCAGGCGCTTTTAACCCGAGCAGTGTGCCTGCTGGATTTCGGTGGTAAAGAGCGAACCCTTGTGGCGAAAAGCGGAAGTGACACCAGCTTTTTCCCTCACTGCGACTTTCTTTGGCATTCGAGCACTCAGTGTTGGGCCTGTATTGCTTAGACAAAACAATAGGCCCTGAGAGAGCAGAACGGCTGAAAACACCCACATAGTTGCTCATGAGTATGACAAAATACACCAGCTTTGATTTCTAAAGGATTTTTTTTTGTCTGTGTTTTTGTCTGTATATATATTTTCTTTTGACATCGTATTTATTTTATTATGTTATGCATCTCGTTACATTTCATATTTTTACTTCATTTATTGAGTGCCCAAATTTTGTGATGGATTCATGCTCTGAAAGTCATTATGTATTAAAAGCAATAAGAAATTCTATATAATTCTATATAGTAAAATATGAGGGTTTTTTTCTCCCACCCCCCAGATTTAGTTAACAGCACTGTGTGGAGCAGTGGTTGGAGCCCCACAGAGAGAGCCTGTGACATTTTCCCTGGCCATGAAGCTAGACTGCAGGGTCCGGTTTGCCGGAGCGGCCTCTCACTAACCCCTCCCCTTTCTCTCCAGCGCTGCTGTCGTCCTGGTGCGAGGAACTGGGACGGCTCCTCCTACTCCGTCACCAGAAGAACCGGCAGAACGAGCCCCCGGGGAAACTGCCCATGCAGCCACCCTTGAACTCCATGAAGGCCACCCTCTCGCACGGGTCAGTGCCCAGGCTAGAAGATCCTGAGAGAGCAGCGTCTAACCAAGTCTGTGTGTCTGTTTTATCGACGTGCTGCGGAGGCGGTCTTACAGGTTTCACGCGGTGGTTTTTTAGCAGCATTGCTTCCTAAGTGGTTAAGCCACTAGCTTTATAACCAGAAGGCTGCTGGTTCAAATCTCTTCTCTGCTGTAACAACAAGCAAGAAACTTAAATCGCTTCAGCATCCAGCTGTATGAACAGAAGTGAATGGAAGTGTGAAATCCTAAAATGTGACTTAGCTGCAAAAGAGCGTCACCTAATGACAAAATAATAAGGTAAACCCAACATATTAATCACAACGTAGAATCACAACTCTTTACAGCTTTTTACTCATATTCCTGTCAAATATTGCAGAACAAAAATTTTACTGAAGTGCATAGAAGATTTTACAATTTTACTTATTAAATTAGTTTTTATCAGCTTTTATAAGAAAATCAATTTACTGAAGGATTATATAAAGATCTTTGCCAGATTAAAAAAACAGCTACTGTAGAATATTTTACTTTGCCTTTTTAGCTGCCATTACTTGTTTTTTTTGTTTTTTTAATAGTTTTTTTGGTTTCACATTCTTTCATTTCAGTGTAGTCTGAATTATTTTAGGAATGAGCGTGATTTTGTCAGTGAAACTCGAGGGAGAAATCCCACAGGAGAGACTCTTTAAAGTCATGTTCTGTGAAAATCCGTTCCCACTCTGCACCAGACCCAGAGGCCAGGTTGTTCAGGGTTATACCTCCACATGTGAGAAAATAAACCTATTCCATTCAGCCAGAATGGTAAACAAGGCATTCTTCAGAAAGCAAATAAACATCCTTCCAGACAGAATCATTACAAATGCTGGGTTCTTGCTCAGGCCATTTATTTGATTTATGGTGCTGTTTTTATTTTATTTATTTTTTCCTTCTTCCCTCTGTTAAGCGCAGCTATGAAGGCATGAAGACGAACTTTGGCTTGGCTTCACTTTGTTTTAAGTACAGAGTTTGTACACTGTACTGGATCTTGTTCTATTCCGGTCTGAAATGCAATGTATTTTATAGGAGACATATGAAGAAAATGTAGATTTTTACTGCTGAATTTCCCGACAAGGTAACGAATGATGGGTGTAACCAAGTAGAGTTATGTCCTGCCGTGCTCCTGTATATAGTTTTGAATCAATCACCCACGTTAATAGTACTGCTGGAGTCAAATTAACTGCCACGCCTTAAGATAATCAATGTGAAAGTGAAGAACCAGGCCGTATGGGTTTGGTTACTTACCGGATTAGCTAGCGACTGGCGTCCGGTCTTATCTAGTCTAAACGGAAAAGAAACGTCTTGAACAGCTGCCAAGTGGCAGATTTATGGCTGCATTCATCTGCTATTACGTTTAAATAACCGTATTAATGGGGATCTACAAAGTCAACGCATCTATGTAAGTGCTTGTTCTCGTTCCTGCAGTGATGGCTCCTTTCCCTACGATTCTGTTCCTTGGCAACAAAACACCAACCAGCCCCCGGGTTCCTTGTCAGTGGTGACCACAGTCTGGGGTGTAACCAACACGTCACAGAGTCAGGTGAGAGCCACGCCTCCCCTCTGCTTTCGTCCGTGTTAGGCCAGTGTCTATTATATGACCGTCGGGCCAGAGTTCGGAGATGATTGTACAGCGCGCCGTCCTCATAGCGGTTTATCCTGCTGGATTTCGTAAGCAGGTACTGGGCAACCCGATGGCGAACGCAAACAACCCCATGAATCCGGGCGGTAACCCCATGGCATCCGGCATGTCTGGGAACAACCCTGGGATCAACTCCCCACAGTTCCCCGGCCAGCAGCAGCAATTCTCCAAGGGGAGCTCCAGCCAGCCCTACATGCAACAGAGCATGTACGGGCGGCCCAGTTACCCAGGAGGCGGGGGCTTCGGTGGGAGGTGAGTCCTGTTAGAGGAGGGGGGTGCTCGCTGACAGCATGTCTGTGAGACTGAACGGAAGCCTACAGGCGTGGGTAGGCTGGCTCCACAAAGGGAACTGTCCTGTTTTGTCCTTTTTTTTGCTGGGGATTAATGGAACGTAGTTTCCATTTAATAGATTTGTCTTCAAACCCCAAATTAGTGAATTATGGTTTGTATTAGGTTTAGAAATGGCTTTCAGGCGTATTGATTTTCAGTAGTCTGTAAAGCAATCGCCCACCACTGAGATCCTGAGAATGATTTGTGAAGAATCAATCTTTTGTTAAATAAAAAAATAAATACAGAGGTTACATTACTGGCCTCCCCCCAATGTTTTAGTTACCCCGGAGGTCCCAATCCCCCTGGCGGCATGGGGATGCCTCCTCACTCCAGGCCCCCTGCGGACTTTACCCAGCCTGCTGCAGCGGCGGCGGCAGCGGCGGTCGCAGCCGCTGCTGCCACGGCGACCGCCACGGCCACGGCGACGGTGGCTGCACTGCAGGAGAACAAGGACATGAACCAATACGGACCGGTAGGAACCATCTCCACTGATGTCACAGCTATTGCAAAGTTACCACGTCGGCATGAGATGTAGCGTAATTGAGTGGACGCGGTCGTTTTGGCCGGTTAATGCGGCTCCCTGCAGGGAAGACGTACCGCCCACAACGCACCGCGCTAGCGCTAACTCCACCCGCTTTTCTCTTACAGATGTGTTCCTCTTTCCAGATGGGACCAACCCAGGCCTACAACAACCAGTTCATGAATCAGCCTGGCCCACGCGGGCCCCCCTCCATGCCTGGCAACATGAACCCCGCCGGCATGGGCGGAGGTATGAACGCTCCCAACATGAGCGGGCCTCCCATGAGCATGAACCAGCCCAGGGCTCCGGGGATGAGCCCCTTCGGGAACCACGGTCAGAGGATGCCCCAGCAGGGCTACACGGGACCTCGGCCCCAGTCCATGCAGATGCAGGGCATGAAGAGGCCTTACCCTGGTGAGGTAAGTGGAGCCACTGCACGGTTGTTTGGAGCAGAAACTGTGGATCAACCAAGGAGATCAACTTGCAGTATTTAAAAAGTCGGCCCTGAGCTTACAGCGAGAACCTACAATGAGATGCGTTTGTCTACTTGCTGGCATGTAGTTCTCAGGGTGGTGCTGGAGCTTTGTTCTCTCTGATCCCATTAGCCTACCTACGGAGGGCAACAGTATGGACCAAACGGCCAGTTTCCCAGCCAGCAAGGGCAGTACCCCACGCCCAATCCGCCCAGGCCGCTGCCGTCGCCCAACTACCCAGGGCAGAGAATGCAAAGCCAGCCAAGCTCAGGGCAGTACCCGCCCCCCAGCGTGGCCATGAACCAGTATTACAAGGTGGGTCAACTTAAAAAAAAAAACCCCATTGACCTATAGCAGTATGCAGGAGGGAATCCTCATTGTTGGTTTTCTAAGGAATTTGTATAATTTTTGTTGGTCTTTTTTTGTTTCCAGCAAGAGTTCAACGGTCAGAGCAACAACTTCTCCGGGAGCGGATATTCCTACAGCCAAGGCAATATGAACGGGGTAAGCGTTTATCTGCAGCAGCAGTCGAGCTAATCTGCGGACATTTGGTATCGTGGCACGTATGGGGTATTCTCGCATGGCCAAAACCTCTGGGGGTCCTGATTACACTTGTCATGTTTCTTTCCTTCCCTGCAGCCCCCACGGCCGGTGGGAAACTACCCACACTCCCCGGTGCCGGGAAACCCCACACCGCCCATGACCCCCGGGAGCAGTATTCCGCCCTACCTGTCGCCTAACCAGGATGTCAAGCCGCCGTTCCCTCCAGAAATCAAACCAAATATCTCCGCTCTCCCACCCCCAAGTAAGTAGTGCCGTGTCGGGGGAATGATTGGCCGGATATGCTACGCAGGAAGTTCAGCAGGTTTGTCATGCGCGAGCGCACGGGCTCACGCTAGAACGGATCCCTAGGTGCGTGCTTCAGTCGTGTTTTAGGTGGAAATATCTTTGAATGAATTAATCTCATGTAAACAGTTCAAAGAACAGGCAGCCTCGTAACTCTTAGATTAAAATTTTACGTTTCAGTCATTTAGCAGATGCTCTTCCTCTACTGCGCTGACACACAGTTTACAGAAATTAAAACACATTGTAAAATTAAATCAATAATTACCTGGCAAAAAACGGCCTCATGGCTCTTGCGATTTTTCCAAGGTGCACTAAAATGGAGAGAAAAAATCACTTAACTGTGAAATTTAAGCCAGTTAAGCAGTCCATGCTCTTGCTCTCTATTATGAAACATATATTGGTAAACAATTATTTGTGACACACGAAACCCCATTGATAAATTACACTGAAAAAAATACTATCGAATTAATACCATGTTTAAAAATTGCAACATGGTAAAAAAAAAAGAAAAACCTCTCAGCTTACAGCTGACACAGCGCTCACAGTCTGAGGTAATTCTACGATAAAAAACCGCCACATCTGTCACACCACAAGCAGGAGTAGCCAATAGTAGTTTTGCGGTACTGTACGTGACAGGTGGTAATCAAAACAAAAAGAACACAGGCTATTTCTGCACTGGTAAGTGGAATCACCTAATAGCCAACCTCACTGAACCTGTCCTCCTTAAGTGCAAACCCACTTTTTGAAAGTCGTCGCACCGTGGACGCACGCTCAGGGGGAAAAATTAACCACTCATCTGGCTCTTCCTCCCCAGCCCCAGCCAACCCCAACGAGGAGCTGCGACTAACCTTCCCAGTGAGGGACGGCGTGGTGTTAGAGCCCTTCCGTCTGGAGCACAACCTGGCCGTCAGCAACCACGTCTTCCACCTGCGCCCGTCTGTGCACCAGACCCTCATGTGGAGGTGGGCGGGCCGGTCGCACCCTGGACCCGGTTCTCCAGTACCGTCGCTCACCCACCCCACGCACACACGTGCACACACTCCCGCCGCATCCCAGCCGATGGTTCTGGGAGTTGAAAGATGAACATGGCTTAGTCTATAGGAATATCTGGCCTGAAAGGAAACCCTTGATAGTTTGCACAATAGAGTATTTACACTAAGTACAATTGGGTCAGTCCAGAGGCAGAGACCGCACCAATCTAGTTGGATTCAAGTGTGGACGCTATTTTAGATCTGAAAATCAGCTTATTGCTCAACACCCTCCGAGCCATGGCCATTTTGGTTGTACATTTAAGTGTTATTAAATTAATAATCTCTCTTGTTGAGAACTGCCATGAAACTAGGCTTTTACAGTGGTATTGTCCTGCCAAAAAAAACCGCCGCCTGCAAAAATCGCCCAGGTTGCATCATAATAGCATTGTAACAATTTTATCGTGACTGTTCCCTATGACATAATTTCTGAAACTACTCTAGTGACTTTAACTCACTCTGGCTAGCAAAACATTTATTCACAGGTTGATTTCCACTTATCTTTTTTCATTATTAAATCATACTTAAAAGCCAGCTAGCTATCTTTTCACTTCTAGCTAGCTAGTGTTGGTTAAGATAGATTTGTATATTTAAATAGCATAATAAGATTTGTATATTTAAATAGCATAATATTTATATGTTGAAACTGTATTCAAATTCAATTGTTACCTAGTTTTTTAGTTTTATGCATTAGTTTGATTAATCTTAGTAGTTGAATACCTGCTATTTGACACACAGGTCGGATTTGGAACTGCAGTTTAAGTGCTACCACCATGAAGATCGGCAGATGAATACAAACTGGCCGGCATCGGTGCAAGTCAGTGTGAATGCCACGCCGCTCACCATCGAGAGGGGCGACAACAAGACCTCCCACAAGCCCCTGCACCTGAAGCACGTGTGTCAGCCAGGCAGGAACACAATTCAGATCACCGTCACAGCCTGTTGCTGTGTGAGTACCGCTCTCCCAAACTACTTACCCCTGAAACTAAAGGGCAATCAAGCTTGCTTCGTAGTCCTGAGATTGGAAGCGAATATCAGTGTTATGAATGCCTCTTGAACGCCCTCATGTCGTCATCCAAAGATGCTTCCTGACACACAGCTATGTCTCTCTGTCGCCCCCTGCAGTCGCACTTGTTTGTCCTCCAGCTGGTCCACAGGCCCTCTGTGCGGTCTGTTCTCCAGGGCCTGCTGAAGAAGAGGCTGCTTCCAGCCGAACACTGCATCACCAAAGGTACGGACGCTTCCCCAACACTTGTCCAAGTCCAGTGGTCTCGCTGCCTCAGTCAACCCGACAGAAGCCTTAACCCGGAGGAGTTTTTGGTTTGATTGTTGTTGTTGTTGTTCTTGTTTTTTAAACATCCCGCAGTTAAGAGGAACTTTAGCAGCGTGGCTGCGTCCTCCGGAAACGCCACGCTAAACGGGGAAGACGGGGTGGAGCAGACGGCCATCAAGGTGTCCCTGAAGTGTCCAATCACCTTCCGGCGGATCCAGCTTCCGGCAAGAGGCCACGACTGTAAACACGTACAGGCAAGTGCTGCCCCACAGACCCAGCGACCTCTGACCTCTGACCGCCACTCGTGGACATTCTGTAGCATAGGTTTAGCGCCCTCTTGGCATCTGCTGTGTTACTGATCTGCACTGATCTCCACTTTCACAGTGTTTTGATTTGGAATCCTATTTGCAATTGAACTGTGAACGAGGAACGTGGCGATGTCCGGTCTGCAAGTAAGCGAACATTCTTTAAATCCTAATACAAAATGCACTCCTTAAAATCAAAACGAATGTATTGTTAAAAATATATGTTTTTGAAACCCTGATAGACTTTTTACTTATTGTAACGTCCCCACTATATTCCTAACAGCAGTGTTCTACAGTTTTTACAACTTTATTTTACTTTCACTGTCCTTCTTAGTAAAACAGCATTGTTAGAGGGTCTGGAAGTTGATCAGTACATGTGGGGCATACTGAACGCCATCCAAAAGTAAGTTTCCTTGAGAATCCTTCTCATAACTGACTGTTCCCGATCCTCTCTCTCAGCATACTTAACAACGAAATAGTAGTTTGTTGTTCCCGCTCTACACTGTTCTTCATAAATCCTTAATTTCCTTTTAAATACCAAAGTGTTCATTTAGTTAGTTATAATTGTTTTTTCTTTTTTTTTCTCTTCTCAGTTCTGAGTTTGAGGAGGTCACCATCGATCCGACATGTAGTTGGAGGCCAGTCGCTATAAAATCGGACATTCACATTAAGGAAGACCCAGATGGACCACTGGCTAAGAGGTTTAAGACCATGAGTCCTAGCCAGATGATAATGCCAAACGTCATGGAGATGATTGCCCAACTTGGCCCTGGTCCATCCCCGTATCCATCGTTACCGCCGCCCCCCGGGGGGCACAACAGTGAATATGGCAGCCAAGGTACCGACCAGTAGCTAGTCTGGCTTCAGTTTTGGAACCCCTCCCCACTTCATGAAAACAACTCCTAAAGTTCTCTTTTTCTTCTTTTTGCCTCATTTCTGCGTTCTGCATCTGTATTCACGCTCTTGGCTTTGCGATGCAGCGGGAGCGGGTTGTTTTTCATAGCGGGCTTTGTTTTGTTGTGGTAGGCAACAGTTACCCGGGGCACGGAAACTTTGACTTCCCTCACGGTAACCCCAGTGCTACCTCCATGAATGACTTCATGCATGGACCCCAGCTGTCCCACCCGCCGGACATGCCCAACAGCCTCATGAACCCGGACAAGTCGCTCAGTCACAGCATGCCTGACGCAGTAAGTGACCTCAGCCCAGTCACGGGGCGGAGCAAACGGGCGCGCGGTGCTCCGGCTTCGGAAAATGCGCTGGCTCGGTCGCACCGTTGCGCCGCCCGAAAAAATTATCGGTATTTCACAAAAAAATAAAAATAATAAATAATAATAATCTAAGAATGACTTATACCAAGGCTGACCCCCTTAACATGACCCTTTTAAGTTTCTCGGTTTATACGAGCCAGAGTTTTGTGTTGTTTCGCGTGCAAAGGTCCGCTAAAATGGCTCAAAACATACTATTTATGGACCATTAAAAGTAAATTCCTAAACAGACTCATTTGTTTGCGTAATCCTGGGAATGGATCCTGGAAAGAAATAGGCATGTTTGCCTCCTCTGGTACAACGCTTTTGAGAATGGATTTGATCATAGCCTGTCTCTGCCACAGATAAACAGTTTGTGCCACCACTGAGAAATCACGTTTCCGTAAATCTCAGCACAATGGGCCTTTTTTCTGGGTGTGTGTTTCTGTTTGGCTGACCTTTGATTGGACGAAGCAGAAGTAACAAAGTCTCTCGGTAATGAGGAGGGACACCAGTACGGCGGGCAGGCATCTGTCCTCTTCCTCTTGGGTTTTGTGGCTGCTGTTGAGTGGTCGTCACGCTCTCTCTGTTTGTCTTCTCCCCTGCCTCTCCTCCTCCGCAGATGCCTCACCCCGTCAGCATCGATCAGTCCCATAGCTCCATGCAGCAGAGCTTGCACGCGCCGCCTCACCCCAGCAGCCAGTCAGGGCCATTACACCACAGTGGCCCTCCTCAGCCCTCGCGCCAGCCCCCGCCGCCTCCGCACGGCGACCTGACCTTTAACCCCTCCTCCGCCTTAGAAGGTCAGGCCGGTGGGCCCATAGCCCCCGATATGCCGGAGCCCTCCCTGGATGTAAGTGTGCGATCGCGCCTTCAGCACACCGCCACTAGTTAGGAGCCGGAGTAGGCACATGGTACACCGCTTCCCTCAAACGCAAAGCGCTTCTGCTCTTTGTCGGGGGCTAAAGGCGCCGTGTCTGTTTCTGACATGCCTCACACCTTTACCCCGGTCACGGTGAGAACCAGAGGAAGTGCCAGACAACCATATATGTGATTGCTGAGGCCACATGTATTTGTTGACTCATAATCTTATATTGGACTTGGGACCATTTATGGCTCTTATTTCAGAAAGTTCGTCAGAATAAAAAATGATGAATGAAAAGCCTCTTAACTCTGTTTTGCATGTGACTGTCGCCCCGGGGGAAATAACTTGTGGACTCTGAGCTTTAGCTGCGCTTGGCCTAACATCTCTGTCTTTCTTGCTTCCATCCGTTATGGTCGAAATATGGAGGAATGGCTTTGGGCCCAGCGTAGTCATGGGAACGTGACCGTGTTCTCTCTTTCCCCCACAGCTCCTCCCAGAGCTGCCGAACCCAGAGGAGCTGCTGTCCTACCTGGATCCCCCTGACCTCCCGAGCAATAGCAACGATGACCTCCTCTCCCTCTTTGAAAACAACTGAGGCCCCGGAAATTGAGATTGGAGTGAGCTGGAGTCTGCCCGAGGCCCAGACAGTCGCTTAGTACTTGACAGACACAACGATGCACTCCGCTTGCTTTTCTTCCTCTCGTCGAGACGTGATTCTCCCTCGTAAATTTGACTGAGAGCTCTTGTTAACGACAGAAGTATGACGGTCCCTTCAGCTGCCACCAAGCGATATCTTTGAACATTGAAAACTGTGCAGCTAAATTCAGTTCATTTTTTTTTTTTTTCCTGCAGCGTTCTTTGTGAACTCTAGGAAAATGGTTGTAGCATTTTTTTTTTTTAAACCCTATTTTATTTTCTTTCAAGGAGAAAACTTTTAAAAAAACAAAAAAAAACAAAAAAAAAAATTTAAAACCCAAGAAAAAAAATCTTCCCATTCTGGCCAGTGTCCATAACCCCCTTGAACGTCGATATTTCAGATTATGCAACTGTGGCTTCCCCAAATATTTTTTGTCAGTCGAATAATAACACTGCATTCCACTGAGCACCATTTAAAAGCACAAGACATTACAGCAAACCAACAAGGAGAGGAACAAACCCCTCAAAGGGAAGAACACTTCCGATACAATCGAGTGGGTGAAACCCTTTTTCTGTCAACGTCAAATCTTTTTTCTATGTTCCCGATGTAAAGAAAGTCTAAATGTTCAAAGGTTTTCAATAAGCTGAAAAAAGACACACCTTTTTCATATCGATGCAGATAAGGGAAAAAAAATCTATGTCTCTGAATATTTTTTGTTGTTGTTGTTGTTGTTTGTTTGTTATTCTTTGTTTGCCGTTTTTGTAAAAGCAACCCTTTCTTTACTACACCGAATGGAAACAAAAAAAACACACACAACAAATACAGTCGTCGTCGATGTAGGCCTCTGGGGGCTATTTTATCTCCTGAAACTGGAGAAAGGAACTGGCACCTCTCAGTGTCCTACACTTAGCGGAAATGGGCATTTATATCCAAACCAGAGAAATATTGCAGCTTTTTTTGTACAAGACTGTTACGTAGTAATCCAGTCCCTAGCTTACCAGACGGGAGGGCCTATTCGTTTAAAAAAAGAGAAACAATAAAGTGATAAAGAAATGAAATCCCTAGTAGGTGGAATGTTCCGGCTGCCCTACGAGACCTCTCTGTGACTGAGTCACTGTATTGCACCCTTTAGCTCCACCTCTTCTGTGGTTTCCACTCTTGCATGGGCCTTGCGTCGCTCGCGTACCCATTTTGTGACGTCCCGTCTCTCTCTCTCTCTCTCTCTCTCTCTCTCTCTCTCTCTCTCTCTCTCTCTCTCTCTCTCTCCCCCCTTGATGAATTATGTACAGTAAGTGGTATAAGAAGTGCATGTGTGCCAATGTGCCCTTGTTTAGTAATATTCCAAGCTAAGAGAGTGTGCTTTTTTTTATCAGTTGTTTTAACCACATGCTTGTTTTTTTTTTTTTGTTTAACAATACTTCTTCTTTGAAGGGATTACTTTGTCATGTTCACAGTATATTGTCAGTTTTGTAATTGTTATTGTTATTTTATTTAATCTCTTTTGTTTTGCTGTGCTGCGGATACTTAACAGTTAAGTAATCATTGGGAAATTGCTTTGTGTCACCAAAGTTTGTGAGGGGCAGATGGGGGAGGTTACTCTTTTATTTCAAAGACCTGGAAAAAAAAAAAATAATAATAATGATTTATCACTGCTGTAGAAGCATGAGTAAAATATGGTAGCTCCTGGCATTTCTATGTAGATATTTTTAAACACATTTCTGATCTCTGGAAGCAGTGTCGGGACTGTATGAGTTTTTGACGTCCTCTTCCACCTTCACTTCAACAGAAAAGCGCTGTTCAGTATGCAAATGTATTATTTTGAGAGTAAACAGAAAAAGCTATTGTAAATACCTCTGTGAATATTTTAGTATTGTCTTAGATGATATTAATCCTCTTCATGATTGGTTGTCCATTGTTTCCCCCGCCA
>JAOVYW010000037.1:2904734-2920143 GCA_025775045.1 Hiodon tergisus | reverse complement strand
CCCCCGTCCCGTCCCGTCCCGTCCCACCACCACGGCCACGCCAACCCTTAATGTGAGGTTTCTTCTTTAGTAAAAACAAAACAAACAAAAAAAAACGCCAAAAAAAACCAACATCCAGATGTCTTTCGCATATGTAGTTTTCCCACTTTTTTAATGCTTCATTTCCCCATTACAGTAGTAATAGCCAGGAGTGTTTCTCCCCTGAAATCAGTCACAGAGGTATGACCATTCTAAATAAATAAGGGGGGGTCATCCTTATTCAAATTTTTATAACGCAATATCCCTTTCGCTAACTCTTTGTGGTTATTAGAGGCTGTCTGGAGGAATTGGGTTCTTCGGACTCTCTGGCTGGCTCTGACTTTAGTCGAGAAGGAATACAGGGGATTGATTTGGACACGGTGTGATCTGAAGATGGTCATCCGTACAGAACCATGGGAACTTCAGAATTGCTAGTTTTCAAGAAGTACAAGCGGCATTTTAAAAATGCCTTACATTAAAATAAATCTATATGATATCATTTTTATTTTTGTTATAAATATGACAGCTTTTGTAAAAGCTAAAGATCATTTAAAATTTGTATCCCAAATATTGTTTTGTTTTTTTGTAAATTATCTTTTATGTTTTTATTTTTTATATATATATATATATAATAATTAAAAAGTAAGGTTAGTGTTTTAATTTGGTTTATCACAATGTAGCTTTGTCTTTAAGACTGAAATGTCATTTTCAAGTTTTACAAGCTGCCGTCAATCTAATTTAACAGGGGGAAATGTTTATATTAGCTTACTGGTGCTGGTATGGTCCTTGTTGGTGCAAACAAGGAAGAAACAGTTAATCAAACTAAAGTATAAATGAACAGTCTATCGGTTTTTTTTTTTTACATGCACTGCCACACAGTTCCTTTTCATTTCTGTAAATAAGTAGACATATTTGAAATAGTTCATAGTTCATATTTTAGTTTGCTCACGATTTATGTAAGAGTCATTATTTTATTTTTATTCCCCCCCCCCCCCAAATGTATTTAGACCACCCCTGCATAGTGTAGTTGCACAATTATCTACAAAGAAAGTCATCTGGGGAAAACACACCGATGAAAATAAGCGAATAGAGGGGCATTCTCCCCACGGCAGAATCAGACCACGCCTGAGCAGTGGCGGGGGCAGGCGGACAGGCGGGCCTTGGGATGTCTGTACATATGTAAATGAGTATAGAGACATGTTAACAGTTAACAGAAAACCAATTCTTGTTCCCCCGGGATTGTGCATTGTTTATTCCGAATTTAAAAAAAAAAAATACGAAAAAAGCCGGCGACCCCCGTCAGAAGTGACTCACTACGGAAAGTGAACCTTGTTTGTTAGTGTCTGTGAAATCTCTCAGCGTTTCCTTTTTTTTTATATATAACGTATATTGACCTCTCTTACGAGGCTAATTGGAGAAGAAAGAAGAAAAAAGAAAAACCAACCACTTTGTTATACCAACATGTAATAATTAGCCTAAGTGTGTTCATCTATCACCTGTGTATTTTTAAGGTGCTACAAAAAGAAATATTAATGGAGAAAATACCAGGGAATGGTTTGGAGGTATGGGGAATGAAGTTGTGGGACATGGGGGGGGGTCCAAAAGATTGTAACCAAATCCATAGTTTGTACAATTTTTGATATCATGATCAAACAAAAAATTTAAAGGTACAATCGAAGGTGATTCATGAAAAGTGGCCATTGTCTTTATGTTTGTACATTGTATGTACAATCATTTCATATTCTAAACTGGTCAGAAAAAAATGAACTAATTGTGATTTTTAGTCTTGCAGAACTGTATGTAGTTAGATGATGTGACAACCTAATATTTATCTAATAAATATGTATTCAGATGATACCTGTATGTCATGGTGTTCACGTGGTTCTTTAAAGCGGTCTTGTGAAATGTATTTCAGTCTTACAGTTAATGAGCCGTTCCGTATGGGTCAGCAGGTTCAAATGCAAATTTCGACACTGCTGTGGCACCCTGAAGTAAGGTACCCTGTATCGCTTCTGTAAGTCTTGCTTCTGTTAAAGTGTGAGCTAATCTAAACCTCACTAGACTGACGCATCTACTTAACTGTGGGCAGTGTATTTATGTAACGTAGTACCAGGTGGGTTTAATTTAATCTTGGTGTTTACATTATTGGGTAAGGAGGTGATATCTATATTCGTAAACATTCAGTCACTGCAGTCCTACACATGTACTGTACTGTACAATTGTGAAAATGCTTTCAAAAATAATTGAATGCAAATTTTCTTAATATAAAATAATAATAATGGACTTCAAACAAAACACCAAAAAAAAAAATGGGAGGGAATATTTGTTGTGACCACCCTTTGTCGATAAAACTGCATCAATTTTCTTAGGTACACTGTGCAGTTTTATTAGATCTGCGGGTAGATTGTTCCGAACACCTTGGAGAACTTGCCACAGTACTTCTAAAGACTTTGGCTGTCTGCCTTGCCTTGTCCAGGTAATCACAGACAGCCTTGATAATGTTGAGATCAGGGCTCTGTGGAATCCATACCATCTGTAGCAGAACTCCTTGTTCTTCTTTCAGAAAATGAATGTTTGGACATCTAAAAAAAATAATGTCTTCTACTTACACACTAATGCAGGAGACAAAAAATAAACTTGAAAGACTACATTTGTGTAAAAAAAAAAAAAACTAGGGTGCCTAAGACTTTTGCACTGTACTGTACTTTGTTTTAGTTTTTACCTCGTTTCCCATCTGTTAGCATTACCATTTTGTTGTTGATCTTCTACCAAAGAAACGCAAACCTAAATGGCAAGAAAACACATGATGCTAACTTGGGGAGAACTGTTAATGATAACTAGGATGAAGTGATTCATTTTGAAGGGAAAAAAACTAATTTAAATGACATTAAAACGCACAGTACATCCATCCCTCGCTTTAGAATCTTTAGTTAAAATTAAAATTATATTTATTTTCCTAGCAGATGTTTTAATTTCCGTACACAAAAAAATAAAATAAAAGATTTTCTTGCAAACATGGAAACTGCAAAAGTGTCACCAGAAATACAGCAGCAAGCAGTTCCAGTGATATTACAACATCAGTCATAGCGCCATCAGATTTTATATGTGAAGCACGAATAGGCCCACAAACAATTTGGGTTCGAAGGAAGTCTCTAGGTTCTGTGGTTGTAGGCGTAGTCTGAAAAAGTGTGTTTTTCTAAGGTGGGCGAATGGGGTTAGTGAATCAGCAGTTTAAACAGTTCCTTGAAGCTCAATCTGCTGCTGTGGAGTTAGGGTGGAGACTTATCATACACAAGTAATCACCACAGGAGGGGAGGGGCAACCATCTAATGTGAGCCAGTAGGGTCACTGCTTTTGTACTCTTGAGCAAAGTACCTGGTAAGGAATTGTTTCAGTAAATATTAAACAAAATGTTTATAAAAAGAAAAGAAGCTATTGACGTTGCTCTGAAAAAGAGCTGAATATTCCTTGCTTAGCGTATCTGCTTACAATTACCCGCCCGTACAATGTTTTGTAATGTTTTTAGGAGAAACCATTAGTGGAAATGAGAGGAAACTTGGTGTACATGGAGAAGAACAGTAGAGCAGGCACAGATATCCCGGAAGTCGCAGGAAGTTGCTGTTCGCCCAGCTGAGAAATAATTATGCTGACTCTTCCCATCCCCAGCCTTAGCCAATTTAACACCACTGCTTTCCCCAGTACCATTGTCAATTCATTGGCTGACATTATACACTTTCACGCCTGTGAGCGCCAGGCTATAGAACCCAGCCTGCATTTGTGCTAGTGCCTTGGATGGCCCTTGGTCATTTTAAGTATCCGGTTTAGGGGTTTAAGCGCATACAAAAATGTATGAATGTAACAATGAAGAGCAGTATTACAGTGCACTAAATCTGTGTGTTATACTATGCGGTACTAAAGTAATTTTATTATAAAATGAAAAATAACTGGGATTGCAAACACACTGATTGAGAAATCCAATCAAATCAATTTAGAATGTTAAAACAACCCTCAGGAATTACAATTGAAAGCAAGATTGCTTTCAGTAAGATTTATGGGATTTTCAAGGTACATTTTTATATGGAACTTAGAGCTATGGAGCTAAATTTGTTTTTTTGCCTCTGTGAGTTGTAATTCCACTTTTATCTCATTTGTTACAGAGTTCCTATATTAAACCAAGGGGTGCGTAGTTATCTGTGGAAAATTCCATGGTATGCCCCGAAAGCCATGTTGAAAAAATTACATAATTGTAAATGTAAGAAGTGGAATAGCATTGCAAGCAGGCCAAATTTGACCTATTCCTACTGTCGACTGTACACATACATATTCATACAGCTCGTAAGCCAATTAGATGCTCTGCCCTTTATTTTTTAGCCCAACTAGAAAGTTTTGACTTCAGGACCAGGCTGGCCCCGCTGGCATTTCCCCTCGACGGTGGTGTTCTGTGCTGGCATTTCCCCTCGACGGTGGTGTTCTGTGCTGGCATTTCCCCTCGACGGTGGTGTTTTGTGCTGGCATTTCCCCTCGACGGTGGTGTTTTGTGCTGGCAATCTGCTCGCAGGTGGCCCGGGTTACCAAACTGCCAGCAGTGTCACTCCCTTCATCGTGGTTGCTGTCCACCTCTGCTTTTCTCATCCCCCCGGGCCGTTGCTACCCGGACAACAACTCCTGTAGGAGCGCCTCCGCTTCCTCCGCCTCCTCCGCCAGCAGCAGCACTAAGACGGCGGTGTAGGTGAGGCGAATGCAGGCCCTGTAGGAAAGTTTCCACCACAGCTGGATTCTAGGTGGGGTCGGCCCTGTGCACCAGGAATACAATGTCGGTGGCAAGGGTGCCAAGCAGCTCTCCGCTTTCTCTCTGCCTGTGGTACAGCTTCTCTCACAGGGCAAAGAGCAGCTCTGTTTGCCTGAAGCGCTGTCAGAGACCAGTGGCTAGGCTAGTGACGTCAGGAGGTCGGCCTTGATCAAGGATGGCTTGGAGGGCGGTGGATAGCTGGACACCTTTGGTGGGTTCTTCCCAGCCGAGGGCTGCTGCCAAAAGCTGAAATTTTGACTTCCCAGGCTCTCTATTTATTGTAGCCGTTTGTTCTGGCTGAGACCTTGTTGTTGTTGCCGGAGTTTTTCCAGCCCCCTTCTAGTGTCATTAAAGACCACCGCACTGTCAAACTGGGCTTCTTCTGGTTGCGTGACGGCACATCTGCCTGGGGCTTCAGTTACACTGCTCGTCTGTAGTTCTCTCCCCACTCCAAAGGGAGAGCTAACACAGGTCAGCGGCCCCCCTGGATAGCCAGAAGTTTAGTTCCTGTTTACTCTTTCCTCATGGCACCGGTCAATTTCACCCCCACCTATGGCTCCAGTTCAAACACCACGCTGTTCGCCACAATATTGTATAGAAAACTGAGTTGAAACACAGGATATTATGATTCATCCAAAACTTTTAATCTTTCGTAATTGGCTATTTGGCATGCACCTTCTCACACTTTTTACACATCATGGTACTTAATTATTCGGCAAGACTTGATTACCCATGACCATGTAATGCCATTAAAGTCGAATGGCTGGAAAACAAACACCATGGGCAACAAACATAGTTAGGTCAAAAAAGCGTAATAAGCATTATTTAGCTTTACAGCGTGTTCATATTAAATGTTCTTTTTAAATCATTTTTTAAACTGTACGTAAGCAAATATGGGAAGTACCATAACTATATAGTCCAAAAATCCTTTATGCAATTATCCTACCGGGAAAACAATGTCCTAATATTTCAAAACAATTCTTGCAGAAGCAACAGTAAATTTCTCCAAACCGGCATATTTTTCAAAAGACACAAGTGACGTACAGACACTTCCTGTTCCGGATTCGGTGCATGTATGTACCATATGTTATCTAACGTTGGCGTTCTGCATAACTTCCTGTGTAAGTTGCAGCGGTGTTAATGTTACTGCTGGTAAAATAGATAAATAAATTAAAAATATATATATACATAAACACGCGGAAAACAATGTTTCAGATTAAGAGTCGATTGAGATTTTGTTCAGTGGCATTTACTGCGACTAGAATGTTTGTTTCTGGACCACCAGCCAGCAATCCTGTTGTCTACTTTGACATTGCTGCTGACAACAAGCCTCTTGGGAGAGTCACCTTTGAAGTAAGAAAGTCGACGATGTTGGGTTTAGCGGCTCTCTGTCTAGTTAAATTTCAAGTTCACAGGTCACCAACAAATTTATCCCAAAGTATTCGATTAACCAATTCGTTTTTGTTTTTTTTAAATATTCATTTAATTTACTCTACATATTATTTCCACTTATGAATTTTTAGTACACAAATGTAAATTTTGTTGTTGGAGTATGGTTGCGGAATACATATTTACCATATAAAGTGTTTTGCCTAAAATTATTGGTCATGATACTTTAGGGCTTTTCTTTAATTTGTTGTAAGTAGATATTTAAAATTATTATTATTTTAAATTCTGTGTTGTGTTTCAGTTGAATGCTGATGTTGTACCGAAAACAGCAGGTAGGTTATTTTTTGCATTATAGTAATCATATGTCGGACTTTGGGCTACATTAATTTCACGATAATGTTTGCATTTGTGAATTTGATTTGTTGTTTTTATTCTTTTAATAGAGAATTTCCGAGCCCTCTGCACAGGGGAGCGTGGCTTTGGTTACAAGGGATCAATATTTCATAGAGTGATTCCGCAGTTCATGTGTCAGGTACCTTCATGTAGACCTTAAATTTTCGCGTGGTTTTCCAAGAAACTTACGATGTTGCCCACTCGTTGGAATTTAAACAAGATTAGGCATGTTCGTTGTTCTCAATCCCTTCCATAGTCACACCCTTCCAGTTAAATTAAATTAAGTGTAAGCAGAACTTACCCTAAGGACACGTACCGTTCAAATAAATCATTATAGAAATGTTTTCTGTTATATATTTATGTGTGGTTGTAGGGAGGCGATTTTACCAACCATAACGGAACTGGAGGAAAGTCTATATATGGACCTCGATTCCCGGATGAGAACTTCAAATTGAAGCATACTGGACCTGGTAATTGTTAATTCTAATTGTAAAAGTCTGTCTTTTTCTATGTAAATATACCCTGCGTCGATATATTTTTTTACCTTCTGAGCCTGCTTTTCTAAACCCACTCGCAAGAAAATTAAGAGATATTTCTACCAGTGGATGGCGATATTTTTCTAGGTAAGACATAGATGTTGAATTCGTCAGCCCCAAGGATGGTGACCTACTTTCTAAATCAAGAATCAGGTGCCAGTTTTTCTAGTAACCGTTTTTGCTATTCCTAACTAAATATTCGAAAGGCTCTGCCTATTTTTAAACATTTTTGGTAGATAATTAACTTCTTAAGTGATGTAATCATGATGGAGGGAGGATAAGGAAAAAAAAACTTGTATTGTATGCCCTTCGTTCTTTAAGTTTTGTTGTGCTTAATTCATTTTGCTTGGTCAGTGAATGAAAGGTATGTTGCAGAAAGTGAAACATTAATAAATAAGCTTTAATTGGGTTTATTAAATGTTTTTCAGGAGTGTTGTCAATGGCAAACGCTGGTCCTAATACCAACGGGTCTCAGTTCTTCATCTGTACAGCAGAAACAGAATGGTATAACGAAAGAGTAAAATCTCCTTTCTGCTTTTTAAAAAACCCTTCCACATTTTATGAAATTCAATGACTTGGGATTCTGACCTTCCTTTCAGGTTAAATGGAAAGCATGTTGTGTTTGGCCATGTAAAGGAGGGTCTGGATGTGGTCACTAAGGTCGAGTCCTATGGCTCTAGGTCTGGGAGCCCCTCCAAGAGGATCACCATCACAGACTGTGGAGAACTCAAGTGATGCTCTGTCATGTCAGCAGAAGTCTTTATACGTACCGAGCACTCAGAACAAATTATTAAATATTTCCTACCCACGGTTTTTGCTCTGATAAGTGCTTATTAATGCTGTGAACTTTGATTTTGATTCCGATTAGGAATAAAACTGATTAATCACTGTTTTGAGGTATGGTGAAGGCAATGCATATGTTAAAAAAAATAAAAATAAATGACAACTATTCTTTTAACCAAGCTTGCAGCCTTTTTTAAAAATCAAACGAGAGAAACGTGTGCACCAGTAAACCATAACGAAAAACTCGATTCAAGGAATTACGGAAAATCTGAAGGCAAGAAGAGGACTTGGAAAAGGTGAGCACGGATTTCTGTTTTGATTTATCCTACTGCTGAGCTTGTGTACTGGTAAGGATTCTGGGAGAGAGAAAATAATTTATTCTGCAGTATTTGTTCTAGAGATAAATGAGAATAAAAGCGAAGAATGGACCCTCAATTCAGTTTCTTTTATAGCTCTGAACCTGCTGGAGAGGGTATTGGCCGTGCCGAAAGCCAGATTTTTTTGGGATTGTTTTCAAATGGTCATTATAGCTAAAGAGTCTATAACCTTTAATGATATCGGTGTTGTTTCCATGGTCAGTGCCTCGCCCACCTCACACTCAACCCAGTATTATCTAAGGAATGAGTGTTAAATGAATATAATATCACATTGCCGACAGTGTAGGAGTTCCTAACCCAGAAAGCGAGGCCTGGCTTTTACATTTCTGACTAGGACATGATTTTCCAGCCACGCTGCTACCCTCGCCTGGTGGTCTTCCGGATCAGTGTGGGTGAATGGTTCAACCACCAGCAGTGTTGTGCGGAAGGCCAAGAAACCGAGTTCCCCGGGCAGTAACTGGGTACCATAACGAGATGTGTGTCTCGTTAACGGAGAGAGAGCAGGTTAGTAGACTTCTGTGTGACCGAGCAAAACTAGTGACCTCTTTCCTCGGCGATCTAGATTCTTTCTCGGCCCTTACCCAGCACCGTATCGCCAAAGCGGTGTGGTTGAGTAATGCTAATGAGGCAGTGTGAGAGTAGGACAATTAGAAATAAATTATACATTGTGTATAACATACTTAATAAATTCATGAATCGGAAGTATATTTAATGGTTTTGTTCTATATAATAGTGTTTATTTGGTCTCACAATGCAATTATAAGGTTATGATTTCGTTAAATCAATCCATCCATTTATTTAATTAAAACATTATGGTCGTTACAGGAAGTCACCTTACTTCCAAGTTACACTTTTTGGAGACATGATGTGGTTTTAAAGTATTGGTATTGGAAGTATTGGTTTGGGTATGCATGGGTTATTTTTCTGTTCTAATTACATCTAATTACATTTTCTGGGAAAAAAGTTTGTCAGCACACTCACCAGGGGAATCATGTTGACCTAGTAAGGGTGTCTCAGTTTTTCTGTAGATTGAGTCTTTGAAGCATGTTTTAGTAGATTTATATTGTATTTTGTTACATACCGGTATGTTCTAAGCCACTTTGGACAAAAAAAAAAAAAGAATTCTCACTTAATTCACTCTTTTGCTTTTTAAACACACACAACATAAATCCCCTTCTGGTAATTATCAAGAGTGAAAATGTACTGGTATAAATGTGTGCAATCTGTAAACATTCAAATAATAGAAAGTGTTCTTTCTTATCCACAATTAACTACTGGTGGGTGTTCATTTGCAGTGAACAATAAACAAAATTCTATCATTTTTAAGCCAATAATTAACCCCTATTTTTCAGCTCTTATTCTTACTTGTATATTGAGAAAGTTAGACAGACTCTGTTGTGTTAATGCCTCGGCAGCGTAAATTCTGAACTTATGAGAAAGAAATGGTGTGCGTTGTTTAAATGAAGCCATATGTAGTCTGAATGCGTTTTCCAGACCGGTCGAGTTTGTTTCAGGTATCATATTTCCTTGTCTAATGGAAACATTGCTTTCGTTCTCTTTCTGTTTAATATCTCAAAGTTAGAACTAATTATTGTTTGGTGCCTTCCTATAGAAGTTTGCTATGCAATCCTGCCTGTATCTACAGAAATTAAACGTGTTCCAAGTGTATTATGCAGTTATAAAATGTACTATGACTTTCTAGTCATGTCAGATATGGAGAAAGGACCAATTACATGGGATTAAATTACATTATGTAATTATCCATTACATTATTATTAAAACCATAAGCATATTCAGCTGATATTCTTATTTAATCGGTGCCTTTAAAATATGGTGATGTAACATCACAACGCAATACAAAGTGGCAGTAGTGGTGTGCTCCCAGGATACCAGGATATATCATAGGGTCTTATTTGGCTGTTTTATTTGTTCATATAGAAGTGCGTACCTCATTATTGTAGTGTTTTACATATGCCATTATGTTTAATTTCTGTTGGGTTTTTGTTGTGTGAATATAAGTACCACTTTATATTTGGATTTAATTTAATCAATGTAAGTTTTCACTTCTATTTAAAGTTGGCAGGATTTTCGAGGTGAAACGTTTATAGCCAAACTATGGAAAGCCCAAAATATATGTATATTTTCTACATGACTGTAAATTTTAAAAAGTGCTTTAATGATCTTCTTTCTTAGGGATGGATCCTCTGGTGTTTGGCCTCGATATAACACTGGAGGGAAAAGTTACTGGGCATTTGGCAGAACTACTAGATTTACTAGTAATGTATTTATGGTGCTGATTCGGTAAATTTTGGTGGCGACGCCGTTAAATGATCTCAAAAGAAGTCTGTACCATAGTGTTTGTGGGAATATTCTTGGTCACAAGTTAATCTCATATTATTTCAAAATGTAAGATTCAACTTCAAATAAACATTTCCTTACAACACATGTGAGGATAGTCTGTCTCTGCTTATCATAATTTTGAAGTTTAAAATATAAATGAAGTCAAATGCAAAACAGCAGTTTAAATATTTTAATTCAGCAATAAAACTCTTAAAAAGCACTAAAGCAAGCCTTTTTCCCCTAATAAGCAAATAAGGCACATTTCGGAATGCCATTTTATGGACATTTTACATCAGAGTTGTACATTCACCACTCATTCCCAGTAACACTTTGTCTCCGCCAGCCACTCTGATCTGCCAATTTCCATTTCAGCATCAGTCTTTGTACAGAATAAGTAAAAGTTACAAACATTTAAACCAAGTAAACATGACACGGTAATCATAAAGCAGTGTGTATTATTTTTTATCTCTTGGTTTTCTAAAGGAAACCACTTCGTATGATAATGTGTTGGTTGGTGTACATGTGCGACTTAGTGACTAGTGATCCGGTTAGTATTTTCATTTACACTAGGATAAAATACAATATTCTGCAAGCTAATTGAATGCGTTATAAAGTACACTACTAAATCAACTGAAAACATGCACATGCAACTCGCCCCGTTTAGAGAGGTGATCGTTTCTTTTTCTATGTAAAAAACAAAGAATACAAATATGTTCCTTGATAATACTGCCTTAAAACATTTTGCAAACTAGAACTCACATTTTTTGTGCTTGAATACAATGATGAGTACTAGTCTAAACAAAATAATAATTTGTATTAAGAATACAGACGAGCGTGTTATTGCTTTTTAATCACTTCTGCATAACCACAAATGTCTAAATATAAATATCAGTACTGATGATTTTCTAGTAACGTTAATTTTAATACTGCTCTTAGATAGCAAACACTTTCCAAAATACACATATATCAACTCTGATAAGAATATTAAAACTTGAATAATATAATTGCTCAGTTAATATTGATCATATTTTTATCCACAGAACATTAAACAAAACAAATGGCTTTTAAGAGAGCAAGGGTATTTAAGAATTATGTACCAACTTTCATATAATAATCTTATGTAGACATCAATATTTCCTTTAGTGTAGTTTTGTTGCATATTTTATACAGACAAAAGTAATGTAAAAAAAATTCTTCCATAAATATTTTCTGTAGGATATAACCTCAGATTGTAAAACATTAAAGAAAAACTCCCACCTTGTTTTATTCTGCGACCATAGGCCCTTTTTCTTAAAAAAAAAAAAAACATTCATTAATATTTTAAAACAAATAACACACTTTTTCTTAACGATGGCCTTCAAATATATACATACAACAATTCTTTCAGGGGAAGAACGCTTTCGTTGTTCGCAACCGTTATTCGCAACTGTTGTTCGCAACTGTTAAAAAAATCTTAACATCTAGACAGGTTTCCAAAATACATACATTGTTCATAGAAAAAAGGAAAGAACCATAAAAGTCAAGTATATGCATCTAAAATCAATTACATCTGTGTTCTTTAACCGCCAAACATTCTGTTAACGTTTCTGTGGGCTCTTTGAAAGTTCTTTCAAAGAACACTGCTTAGTCTCTGAGACAGTCAGTATTAATGGCCACAGAAGGGGTTTTTAAACCAGAAATCATCCCAAGGCATTGCAGCTCTTTGTAGGGTTTTAAAACGCTTCTATCTGTCTTCTGTCTTACATCTTTTAGGGTTTCAAGGCTTAACAACACTTCACCGACAGCTGAGGCGCAGTTCACTCAGAATGGTTTTGTGTAGGGATGGGATACTTGCAGATGTTTCCTCACACAAATACACAGCATAGAAACCATCTTAGAAACTAACTGTTTAAAGTTGATAACACTTAAGGTTGCTCAAGCTCATCATTTTAATGTCAAATTAACCAAAGCATCACTGGCAATGCGTATCAGTCTACCTATATCTACAAAACACAGAAATGCCCTTCAAAACTAAAATGGGAAGAAAAGAAACACTGAAAAGATGAGTGAATTGTTAGGCTTAATGTTTTCTTTACTGTTTGTAATAAAAAGGAATTTAACTGTTTCTAACATCATAGAGGTAAGCTAATGCAGAGAGGCTTTTTAAAGGACGACATTTAAGTACATTCTGTATGTAAATGATTCCTCGTATTAAAAACATAACAAATTCCCAGTTACCCTTGAATAAAGAACAAAGGTAGTTACTCTGTGCACAGCGTATTTATCTGTTAACCAATTACCGGTGCTAAAATAAAAATCAGTGTTACATAGTTAATCATCCAACAAGCCCTACTCTATCTTGTGTGTAATGTTTTGAAAACTGTCAATCAAATTTTCACACAATTCACTCGAAATTGATCTAATTTGTAAATGAATCTAAATTTAACATAATTTAAATAATTGTGAAGTCTAGACAACCATAATTATCTAGCAAAACTTCAATAACTTAGGGAAATGCATATTTTAGTCCACATTCAAACTGAAAAGAGGAATGCTTGCCTGTAATTTACAAAGCAAGCTTCTAACCACGTAACTGTTAAAAAGTACATTTTAAAGTGGTGTATTGGTTGGGTGTTGTGTTACATGCTTGTATTCTTGCGTGTCATAAGTGAAAACATTTTTCCGTCCTACATAAAATACTTTAGTTTTTCTTTTAAACCACAAGAATAGCCTGGCCCATGGGTAATTAGTGCGTTAAATATGCTTTGTTTCAGCGCTATTCCTTGTTTCAATGACAAGGGTTTTGTTACATTACATTTTGTCAGCTGGATTTATTTACTCGTTTAAGCCAGCCACACGGTTAGCAAGTCTGATGTGTGAGCATTGTGTTTTTTTTTCCCATCCAATCTAACCAATGCCGTGGTTATGTTACTCTCCGGAATGTCTTTCTACAACATGTAGTACAGATAAGATGATACAGCTTCAAAACTTACAGCAATTTTTACTTCCTTCTGCTTTGAGGGACCACTTTACGTATTATGTTAATGTATAGTTTATGTATAACTGGTCTCTTTGGTATCTCCAGGGGGAAAAAAAATGGCGAAAAGGCGCTTCAACTCTAATGACACACAAGAATAACAACTTTCCAGAATACAATTTAACGTAATACATTATCGGCATTTCAAGTTTACACAGCTTATCAGTCTTCCTATAAATATTAACAAAATGTAAGGGTATGCAGGTAACAGAGCTCAGTACTTTGAGTAAAAAGTTTCAACGAACCATTTACAAAAGTAGCTCAGAACAGCCGTTCCCAATATACATTTTTTTCAGAGTATAAAGCTTATATATTTCTGTCAATCCCTTATCAAAGTGTTGTCTGACGCTAAACTTCTTTCACATATTATACTAAGGGTAAACTGAGCCAATAATATCACAGTATGTCCATGAGTGCCGAGATTAAGATTGCTCCAAAAAAAAATTATAAGATTATAATTTGACTCACGCATTCTTTCCAGACAAAAAGCAATGCAGGTTCAGACAAAAAACAAAACATACATTTAATTGGTCGTTTTCTTGCTATGAGAAAATAAATGGTTTTGAAAGTAGCCCTTTTCAAGATTAGCATAATGTTCTAGTTAGCATAACCAACACCTTGGATTCAGCATAACCAATCACAGGTCTGTACCTATTGCAACCTCTTCTGAAATGACGTTCCCATTTCACTGAGCGCAAAATCTTTCACAAAAACTTCCTTAACTCCCCTATCTTTCTTCATGACAAAAACAGCTTCCCTTTAAATGACTTCACATTCTCCCTCTGCCACACCCAATTACTCTGAGTGACACGATTTCAAGCCAATCCCCTCTGTAGATACCATTTTCATTCACAACTAAACACCTGAAATGGGACATAGACTTCCCAATCACTTAATAAAGATTTCTCAAATTAACATAAACAACACCTATTTAACAGTGGTATCAATGGCAGTTTTATTTAAAAGAGAACAAATTTCAAGTACTGCAGACTAGTGATGACAAATGGGCCCTCTCCGGTCTTTAAAGCTCAAGTCGCACGATGAGATCATAGAAGACCTCACATTCTGAGCAAACTGGAGCCAAAGCAGTTTTAATGAAAAATGATAATGTCCTTCTAACGTCACTCAAATTGACAAACCAAGCATTGTCCCTGTGTGTTTGTATATATATACGTGTGTGTTTGTGTGTGCGTGTGTGTCTACATGCTTACTTTTCCTCTGGTAAAGAAGAAATTTTGTAAATTGGTGCCATCTTTTGTGAAATGAGGGAAGCACATTGAAATCGAAATGCTTTATCACGTTTTTCCAATACTGGCTGGACGCAAATCGAAACCGGCAAATCACATTTAATAAAATTTTATTTAATAGCGTCTTCTTTTTTTTCTGAGTATCTTATCTCCTTTACTCATCAAAAGAAAAAGCTATTAAATACAGTTTTGTCAAGTGTGATAAGCGGGTCGCCAGTATTTGTATCTGTACCCAGCCTTAACCATCTAGCAACTTTCTTTAAAATGCTAATGTTAAAAGGACTGCAGATTCTGAATTTATAGAAATTGTTTCCTAAAACCACACTCAGTGAAAAGCATCACACGTTCCTGCATTAAGAATCTTTAGAGGGCCCGAGAACCATTGTACAGTTTCCGAGGCCATCAATCTGCAAATACAGTGCCTTCCACGACAAGGCAAGGTACATTCACCAATTGGCAGTGAAATATTAACAGATTGGCCGAGTGCTAGTGCCTCTAGTAGGTATACAGAGATAGAATGG
>JAOVYW010000037.1:2884363-2902847 GCA_025775045.1 Hiodon tergisus | reverse complement strand
CAAACTGAACTGCTGCCTCCCTTAATAACACAATGCAAACTGAACTGCTGCCTCCCTTAATAACACAATGCAAACTGTAAAACTTCACTTAGATAGATTTACATTTACATTTACACCATATCCCATTACAATACAGCTGAACCTAATGAAATTTTCCGTTGCACAGAAGTACAGAACTATGTAATAATATATAACTAATCTTATATAAAAAAAGTTTTTTGCAGGAATTTTACTGTAATACTGTAAAACTGAAAATGGAGCATATATTATGAAATTAAGATTATGATTTCCGATGTGCATATCAAGCTTTGCTACCAAGTCATGTTAAGGATCAATTTGATCTAGTTTAAGAATATGAGTCAGTTCAAACGTGAGCCCTTGGATCTGTTTAAGTTCCGGTCCAGTACGGCTTCCTTCGCAATTAGCGGTTGACGTAACATTTTATTCTTGTTCCATGAAATATATACGCTGGTTATTAGTTGCAAATTTTGCCTAAAAATTGGAAAATTCATTAGAAAGGAGTACTGCGCACAAGCCAAAAATGTTTCATGGTAAAGTACTAAACAACGTGAAAAAATCCTGGATGGAAAAAAAAGGGAAAGAAAACTCTGAAATTCTTAGGAGAACCTGCTTCAGTTTAAGGGCAGCTATAAAAAAAAACAGGGTCCATGGTACGTTAAAGTTATTACGACTTTTGACATAAAGATCTCAAAGAATGAACGTCTTTACCACGGCATTCCTCCAACCCTGTAAAATACAGAATGCAGAACTGCTCTTCCAATCCATTCAGATGTTGCAATACGACGAGTAAAGCTTCAGTCTGTCGTGTGAAATTATTTTGGAAAAATAAATGAATAAATGAACCACGGGGCATCAGCGGTGTACTGCTTGTTCTGCACGTTGTCTCTTCACTCGCTCGCTCACACGCTCACAATTTGGCCGGTGTTTTGCCAGAGCAAACAGCAATACATCCTACAGACAACGCAGCAACTAAAAACAACCTCGGTTTTTGATTTAACATAAGTCAGAACAGCTAGGGATGTATGCTAAGAGAAGAACTTAATGGCTAATTGAAAACAGAACACAATGCGATGACATCTCTCTTTCCACAACGTATTTCTTAATTAAATAACACATGCAGATACACATTCCCAAGAGAAAAAAATATGTCGTAAATGTCTGGAATATTTCTTGACACTTCTAAAATCAAAGCCTTGTATCTGGAATTAAATTTGTTGTGCAAATAGCACACATTGCATCCCTTTCAGCATTAAACTGAAATAATCAGTGTCCATGAGAATTACACTCACAACGTTGACATGGCAACACTGTCAACAAGTCAATCTGGACCAGAGGGTTGTGAGTTTGAAACATGAGTAGGCTTTACTGTGGTTGCAAGACGCTTTTCCTCATTTTCAAGCGCAAAGTTGCATAACGGGCTTACAGAACATATATATGATGTGCAGCTATATAAATGGCATGTCTCCAGACAAAGAGTGTCTGGGATCTGATAAGTGACGTGAAAAAGTGGACTGGATTTTTTTTTACTGCTTTCCATTTCCACTTTTCCACTTGGATCCGGATACAGCAGATGTCTCTGCACAAAGATTCACCAGGCAAAGCCAATGTCAAAGGAGCGAGCACATTTCACTCACACAACCATATCTTTGTCTGTCCGATACGCAGCCTCCGTTTTAATTGCAAGCTACTTGTCATTCACATAGCATTCCAACGTTACTGAGACCCCTTTGCAAATCAGATTGCTGCTGATTTCCCACCAGGCGCTTTCAGTGTATGTCACTTTTAGTGTAGATCTGGGGACTGTTATTATTATTGCTTTTCGTTGTAATTATTTATGCTGTAAGAGGGATAAACAGATTTTTAAATGTTTTTCTCAACATTTTATGTGTTGCATTTTGAACAAATGAAATTCATTATATTAGAATACGCTATTTCATTATGCATTTTGAAGTTAAAATAAATCTCATCTCTCCAAAATAAAATATTTTATTCTCTTAAATTATATTTCTTCTTAAATAGTGATAACAGTCTCAAATTTGGAGCCCATAAGAAAGACAACTTCTTGTTGCCTGGTTATGGTATTCGATTAGATGTGGCTAACCACAGTCCTTAAGGGCCAAAGCCCTGCAGTTACCTTTCAGCTAGCAAATGATTTCATTTGGATTACCAGGTGGTAGCAAGCAGACACTGAGGCCCTTGAGGACCGGACTGGGTCACTGCTGTATTGGACCTGACCAGTACAAAGGCAGGTTCAGATCACAGGAAGGACACTTGAGAAAGGGGACTTAACTTCAATTGAACAAATGTATCTGCAAAGGAACAACAACAAGACATCCCCTTGCTTTATGTACAGTCAATCACACTTGTGTTTAGATTCTTAGGCATATTCTCTACTCAATCCTCTGTGTACTTCAGGCCTATTTAAGCCCTTATACTGTAAGTACGCATTTCGCAATTCTGTAGCTGTTGATTCTGATATGAAAGGAGGTAGTCCCCGTTACAGTGGTAATCAAATGGAACGGCATTGTTTTAGCCTTGATGTGAAGGGTTTCAGTGACAGTGCCAGAATCCAGCAGCAGAACTCTTATAGCCTGGTACCAGGCAGAAGTTAGTAACCTTTGGATTGGTTTCTACTGTCAATGATTGTTCCAACACACGCCCACCATATGATATTGGCTGAAGTCAACATTTCCAGTTCCTATATAAAAGGTATTCCTTAGGGGTGGCGAATACAGTCAATTTGGATCTGTCCCTTATCAATAAATCCAAACATTGTTTAAGTGGAGCTTGTGAGGATCTGACCATCCTTTTTCATCCTGTAGTGATAGGATGAAGTTGTATTAAGACAATGAGTCACCAGTACTGTAAGTTTACAGGGCTCAGCAAAACAAGACATGAATGTTTAATGTTCCTCCTACAAGAATCTAAAAGAATCTAGTTTAGGCTGTCTTCATTCCTCAGGCGAACAAAATGGCGACAGTTTCCATGAGTCAGAATATCATTTTTCATAGCCATATGGCAAAAATAGGTCTTGCTGGTTGGCATGTCCTAGCATGCCTAGGGAGCCAGCTTCTTCACTTGTGTAGTTAAGTTCTACTGTACACATCGACTTTTCCGACGAGGCTATATTATATCAAATGGTGTGGAACAATAGCCGAGGTGCGACCAGTTTGTTGAGGTTTGAATCCCAGGAGAAGCCCCGACGCTTTGCCCATATGTTGAAATAAATAATCAACCTGAACTGCTTCACTAAATGTTCAGCTGTGCCCACGGACATTTAGAAAAATGGTCAGAGCTATTTAATGAATTAATAATGCTCTCTTCCAAGAGAAGCTTGATTAGAGTGAAGATCAACCTGAAGCGTTGACTGCATGTCATTCATATATTTTAAGCTGGATAATAAAATTATAGAAATCTAGATGCATACACGTGATGAAATGCACACGGTATTATATCTAGTTCAAAGGACACACACTTTAGAATATGCTGTTATGTGTGGCATTTTGGTTCCTATTTTTGTTGATTTATTTTAACTAAATTCCAAATAATCATTGTCATAGGTAAGTCACAGAAAACGCTATGTTGAACACTGGTAAGTTCCCTGTATTCTCGGGACCAATATCTTGGACACCGACACTGCCAATGCTCTGGCAGGGTCACCTTCTTATGCATATTTTAAGGAACTTTTGCGCAGAAAGTGATGCTTTGTGACTGGTCACTGAACAAGCCACAGAATGAACAATACCAGCTGACTTCCTGACCTTTTCTTCCAGGGCCCCTTTAAGAAAAACAATAAAAACCTTATCTGGGTCCAGTCTTTCCCACCACAAAGTTCTTCATTTTCTTCAAATTCGTAGGAATTTTACAGCTCCAGATTTCAGTGGCCTGACTGGTTAAAGGGTTAACACCGCCTTCAAGGGCGGCGGCATTTGTGATATTATCCAATAAAATATGTCACATCTAAAATATGTTAACATCAAATGTAATAAGCAAAGGGAAAATACACCTTCTAATTGCTGGTTACATATTGCTAGTAGTTGCATATATTACAATTGGTTTACAGTCAATCTCAAAGTTAGCCTGATTACTATTCTAAATATAATTTTTGCAAAGAAGGCTGATATCTATGTACACAAAAACGCAAACCAGCTGCACCGTGCCCCCAGGAAAAGAGGCCTGGGCATTTTCCCTCAAAAGACCCAAGTTAAAAAGACCTTAGCGACATGTCTGTTAATCGGAACAATAAGCTGTTTGTTCATCTGATGTCACAGCATTGGGGCAGCACATTAGAGCCCCTTCTATAACTGATGTCTTTGTTACAAATAATTCTTCCCTATTTGTCTCTCTGTGTTTTACACTCAGAAACACATTGGGCATTCTGATACTGACATCATCTTCACCAGATAATAACAACAGTTAAAAAAAAAGAAGACAATGTTAATAGCCTTCCACAGCTTTGAGATAAAAATCTTTAAGATGGCTCGACCGTGGGAGGGGGAATTTACGATATGTCAAAAAAGCACTTGTGTCAGTATTTCTTAAAAGCCATCCTGAATGCCCGCTATCAGAGGAGGAAAAAATCACGGACAATGTGGATGGTGTTGGGTTGTGAATTATCCAGCTGCTCTCCCACTTGTTTAAAATTGACAGTGTCAGATAAAGGAGAAGTTATTTTTTTATTATTATTCTGTGGCTAAAGGAAGTGCAGCGTCTGTTGTATCAGCCACCCAGAGGAAGGCTGATATCTATGTACACAAAAAAGCAAACCAGCTGGCAGGAAACCCTCTTTTTATTCTTTTAACTGTGATTTCCTTTTTAAGGAAGTGTCACAAATGTGCTTTCCCTGTTTCTACCGCTTTTCCGTTTTTAAGAGAGCAGGATACCTATTTCATTCTTGTCTTGCAGAATAAAAACAGGCCTGCATATTTGCGACGGCTACTTTATCCCAAAGTCCCATCGTTTTGTTTACCGTCGTTTCCTGCACAAAAGTAGTCGACTAAAGTATTAACCAACAACCCCACAACCTGTGGCTTTGTGTTCTTCAGTTTGTTTTTGGCATTTCTGCGATGTGAACAAGCCCTATTAACTTTACAGTGGGTTAATTTTTATGGCTGCGACTGACGGACTGAACAACACCGCCAAGAGCTTGCATCGTAGAAGGTTCTCAATGTCTTGTAGGCCCTGTGCTTCACGCACCTCCAGATCCAGTTATTTCCAGGGTTCCAAAGAGTTTTCCATCAGTCATCTGTTGAAGATCTTGGCAACGTCACTGTCTCCATAACCATTGGTCATAAACAATAAACACCCTTACGCAAGCTGAGAGTTCTAGCAAAGCATTATAGACTCCACCACTTCAAGTCGGTATACATTATAAGTTATATCCTAGGGATCTATATAAATCACCAGTGGCTTTTCCAGATATCCTAAAGACTTACAGCATATACTGGAAAATCATGGGTAGAAAAGTCCCAAACACAAACACTCCAAATGCAGTGTCATTCCATTAACATTCCGCGCATATGTATACAGAGAGCATGGGCAGCTGTTATTCTACAGCCATTACTCAGAAGTCCTCATCTTAAAGTAACACAGCAGTTATTTGAGGACACCTCTTAGCTTTGAACGAATTTCTCCTTTTTTCGCGGCTGTTGTTTGGGTAATTCGTGGACCCCATTTGGTGTGATATCCCTCCGGCCCAGAACAACAACACCAAAAAGAAGACAACAAGCTTTGAGAGAGATTTACCAGATTAAACCAATGAATTTAATAGAAGAAGAAGAATGCGATTGCACTTTGGCTGAGATGAGACCCTTAGTTTTAGGTTCATACATACGGCTGCAGTTAGAGTTACGCATGCCGATTGGCTGTAATGCGGGAATAGATATCTGTGGAAAACCCATTTTAATTTTTAACTTTAAATTACAAAAATTTACTACTCCAGCTTCCTTGAGGTATGTTGCCTTAGTTGTGATTTTTTTTTTTTTTGAAGAAGAAGTCTTCATATTTCCATAGAAGGATTTTTGCTTAAGAGGTTGCTGATGTTTGTCCATATTTAGGTAAATATTTATTTTTGTTGTTTACCAAGTATGAAGGTAGAGATGGGCTTATTTATTTTACCTTTGATGTGTGTGGGTCAAGCTACCATAATTGAATGTGCGGACATGTCTGTTTTTCGGACTTCCAAGAATATATAGAAATACCCCCAAAATTTTATCTGAACAAAATTTACAAGGGTCCATTATTACAGGCAAATAGGCTTAAAATTGAATATGTATATACTAGAGCAATATATCTTATGCACTCACTGGCCACTTTATTAGGTACAACTTGCTAGTACCGGGTTGGACCCCCTTTTGCCTTAATTCTTCAGGGGCATAGATTAAACAAGGTGCTGGAAACATTCTTCAGAGATTTTGATTTTCTGCAGATTTGTCGGCTGCACATCCATGATGCGAATATCCGATTCCACCACATCCCAAAGGTGCTCTATTGGATTGAGATCTGCTGACTGTGGAGGCCATTTGAGTACAGTGAGTATAGTTTGAGATGATGTGAGCTTTGTGACATGGCGCGTTATCCTGCTGGAAGTAGCTATTAGAAGATGGGTACACTGGGGTCATAAAGGGACATGGTCAGCAACAATACTCAGGTAGGCTGTGGCTTTTAATCGATGCTCAATTGGTACTAAGGGGCCCAAAGTGTGCCAAGAAAATATCCCCCACACCATTATATCACCAGCCTGAACCGTTGATACAAGACAGGATAGATCCATGCTTTCATGTTGTTTACGCCAAATTATGACCCTACCATCTGAAAGTTCCAGCAGAATTTGAGACTCATCAGACCAGGCAAATTTTTTTTCCAATTTTCTATTGTCCTTTTTTGGTGAGCCTGAGCGAATTGTAGCCTCAGTTTCCTGATCTTAGCTGTCAGGAGTGGCACCCAGTGTGGTCTTCTGCTGCTGTATTCCATCTGCTTCAAGGTTCGACGTGTTGTGCACTCAGAGATGCTCTTCTGGATACCTCGGCTGTAACGAGTGGTTATTTGAGTTACTGTTGCCTTTCTACGAGCTCAAACCAGTCTGGCCATTCTCCTCTAACCTCTGCCATCAACAAGGCATTTTCACCCAGAGAACTGCCGCTCACTGGATATTTTCTCTTTTTCGGACCATTCTCTGTAAACCCTAGAGATCAGTAGTTTCTGAAATACTCAAACCAGCCCGTCTGGCACCAACAACCATGCCACGTTCAAATTCACTTAAATCACCTTTCTTCCCCTTTCTGATGCTTGGTTTGAACTTCACCATGTCTACATGCCTAAATGCATTGAGTTGCTGCCACGTGATTGGCTGATTAGATATTTGCGTTAACGAGAAGTTGAAGAGGTGTACCTAATAAAGTGGGCGGTGAGTGTATGTTTATATTTATCTATAGAGGATATAGGCTATTGATAGGGGGCTAGGTCGGAAAAGGTAGCACGGAGTCCTGTGATTCATATTTTATGGCAGGTTCCAAATTGGATGATTTCATTTACCTCCAGTGACCCAAAAAGTGGCGCCCTCTAGGGCAAGGAGGTAGTGTGTAATTATTTAAGCCCCTTGGCAAAACTCCCGTTGGCTTCCGATAAGTCTGCAGGTTGGCAGTGCCATCAGAGGAATTTGCCCCTTTTTTAGCCAACGGCAAACCTACCGCACTGGCTAAATAGCCCAGAATGTGTTTTTTGATCAATGACTTAAAGGTGGGTTTGGAAGAGCCCGGGCGAAGGAGCACGGTTTGTGGCTTGGAGCATTAGCGCAACTGCATATGGATACCAACAAGACGCCCAGCGCCGGAGTCAGGAATGCACTGCGATGGCTATGACTCAACAGCGGGGCAGCCTCACAGAGGCAGTAAAGAGCTCAATACACTGCAGAGAAGAGCGCTTCTCTTGCGGGTATAGCCGTAACTCCATGTAAATGGAGTGCACTCTTAAGAGAATACATAACAACGCGCTTAAAGCAATGAGAGTCTTGAACCTTTCTCGTAGCACATAGCCGGGCATAGTGCCCAAATTCGGTGGCCCGCAATTCCATGAATATTCGACAAGACCACTTCATCCACTCCAAATACCCATCGTTCTAAATACCCTTGCCCCCTGCCAACTGATAAACACCTCCCGAGTGATTCAGGGATTTGTAATGTAGCTAGCAGACGTTGCTTCGGAGCCCTTCAAACAGCCGTAAAGGGCCATTTCTGTTTCCGGCATGGGGCAAACTATGAGGTGGGGCTTTCACAACCAGGCAACAGGAGATTCCCAACACCCCTTGTGCTATAAGGCCCACCTTTAAGACCTTCTTCCTGTTCTGCTTTTGCGCTTTATTGAGAGTCCTGACATTTCCTAATTCCTAAACCCACCAAGCAATCCTCAAGAGGAAGGCTGTGCAGGTGTTCCAGGAATACAGCAACCCTCTGGCCCGAATGGAGACCGCAGACATTTTCACTTAATCGCCTAAAAGACAAGGAAAATATGCACCCAGAGAGTACATGTGAACGCGATCCCCCAGATCACAGTCCTGCAACAGTCTGTGAAGTTAGAGCTCCTTGTTTACATTGGCGCCGTTCCCTGGTACACCAGAAAGAACTTCACTAAATCTTTGTGGGACCAGCTTATCCAGGGATTTATTTCCCTTAAATGACCAGCAGATAGTAAAACATTCTCAGAAAATTATACCTCACTTTATTGAATTTTGCAACGAGTCTATACATGTTGGAAACAGCCAATTTTATGGAATATTTATTTTATGCCTGAGGTATGTCAAATCATTTGCAAATGGGACATATACTATTGTATAATATTATATGGGTTACAACAATTTGGAAGTAAATTGCTAAAAACTAGACAAAATAGAAGCTAAGTGAAATTCTGTCAGGAATGATTCCGTGAAGGACCTAGCAATCCTCCTTTCATACGGTCCGCAGTATATAGCATTTTATTTAGCTAAAATGCAAGACACTAGCTATTCCAAGGCCATCACTTGACCCCAAAGAAACGGTTCAAACAAATAACTAAAAAAAAAAAAAAAAAAACCTATAAATTAATTTAGAGGCTGCAAAGTGCCCAGTATAGCTACTACTTAATTGGGGGCTCTAAACCTTTATCTATGACATAGTGGAAAGCCGCAGAGTACATATCTACCTATACAGGCCTGTTTTCGGGTTTAATTAGTTCAACTAGTGGCCTACCTTTTTGACCGCACCCAAATATCATGCCACAGTGGCATTTATCCAAAACACAGGGCCATCTTAGATGAGAGATGCCAGAGGCCAAGGAAATTCCTATAAATCTATACTACACTTCTCTATTGGGGATCAATGGAATCTATTCAACACAAACATAAATGTCCCTCCCTTCACAAGAGAAGTTATTACCCTATTACGACTGTACCACAAATGGCCACAAATTGTGTTTTTTCCTTCTCTTTCCGTTAAAAGTGAATAAAGTATATACACTTCAAATGGTAAGCGCCTATTGCTTCCCCAGTAGAAGCCACAGAACGTTGGCGTACGGTTTCCCGTGGCGATAAATCCCCACATAATTTTTTTCAGGTTAACACAAGCCCCAGTGCCAACAACAATGACATAAGACTTGTTTTCATCTACCCTATGTGAATTTACACTCGTTCTATTGGCTCTGAGTTAGTTGAAGTGATTAATGTCCAGCACCTTGAGCAACATTGTCGTAAGAGCAGTCATTTATTTACAGGATGACAAAGGCTACACGTAGCGTTGTTGAGATGTTTCATCATTTGCATTACAGATCTTGTACAGCTCTGCAGGGAACCCCATCATATTTCATAAAAAGGAGAATTACAGTTTTAATCCAACATCTGGCTCCTATTACCATTCCATCATTCCATGGTACGCAGAATTGAGTTTGGATGTAGGGCGGGATCACTCGCTTGCTTTTTTTCATTAAGCAAAATCTGTCAATGCTGAAGCCGTATAAACACACATGGTGTAAAATATCACAAAAATACCACAAAAACCAACATCATGCAGGGAAACGATTTCTTTCCATAAACATATTTTTCACTTGACCAGGAAAAAATCAAGATAAAGAAGCATAAAATTGGAAAAACTAGAAAAATCGTAGTCCCATTCTTGCACGCTCAGTTGGTACAAAGCTGCAGCTCTAACAGCAAATATGTTGTGATTCAGGCTTCTTGTACGCCGGCGTGCATACAGGGTTACGCTGGGATTGATTACAGTTCTACTTCCAGTAATTAGCAGTCAGGACTTTCTAGCAAACTGGTACACCGTGGTGATGCAGCCAAAACTGATGCCGCACTGTTGTTGCACTGTTGGTGTCTATGGTTTTACAATACTTGGATAAAGACATGGCAGTGCGGATGATTTTCTGAAGTGACATTCCCGTACGTCAGTACGTCATTTGGTGCCAGCTGGTGACATCATCATGCCAGAAGGTTAAGTAACAATCTAAATAAACCTGAAGTTTCGCCTGTCAACTGCAAAAATGACTACTTATATTGAATGGGCAATCACAAAGCTACTGTGCAATACAACCTATAGTTTCCAACACCAAACTGAAAAGCTAAAATCTCTTCTTTAAAGACTGAAAATAACCTAGGTAGGCCACTCTAAGGCCCTCTATTACGGTTTATGATGTAATGAGGTATTTGCCTTTCCTATAAGCGTCCTCTGTTTAAATTTGTCAACTGCGTTCATATGTTTAAAAATATAAGATTTTTTTTAACAATAATGGAATATATTTATTTTGTATGTCTTTGAGCTCAAACAAGCCCTGAGAGGATGATTTTAACCTAAGACAGGAAGCTTCGTTTTAGTATTCAAAGTATTGATTTTCAGACTTTCAGTATTTCTATTTCAGGATTCACATTCTAACTGGTCCATCTTAAAAGTGCAAATGCTGGTATGATATTTGTCATATTTGGCAAAATTTTAGTAATTTAGTAAAATTTTGATGTTCCTGTATTTATAGTCCAACGTGTAATCCTTGTTTAGCTAGTTATTTCACACAGACACTCTGAACAAGTAAGATTTATCCATCATGGTTAGCAATCCATTATAGTGTGCAGAGCAATTAATCTAGCTGATTATAAAAAATTGTTTGGTGTGCCTGCCTGCTAGTCTGCAGTAAATATTTTGCATAAAATAAACTGTTGTCTGAGGTATAAAATATATCTTGTCTTCTATATTCATAGAATCTGGGGGTTTTTTTAAGGGAAGGAACTTGGCTCTGAGACAAGACATGATATCAATCTTGAAAAAAACCAAAGAATTAACAGAATATCACAAAACAACTTGTGAGGATTTGTGATGAACCATAAGGGTAGCATCACCTACCTACCCATTTAGTGGACTGTCAGTACTCATTGTACTTTGAAAACTGTCACTGGTGAGACTACAGGAAGTTATAATACAGAAATACATTGTCACTGTCCTGGGAAAACCTTGTAGTAAAAAAAAAAGTAAACTTTGCAAAAGTTTATATTATTTTTTAAATAACCAATGGCCGTAAGAGTCACATGTTTAAAAAAAATACATTTTATTAGTCTTTCGGGCAATGAAACATTACAGTATGTGGAGGTTGATGATAGCTATCAATCAATGAAAAATAGCATTGTAAAAATAACAAAAATGCTAATCAGATACAAATGGATATACAAGATTTTTCCAGGACACAGCCGACATACTCTTTTGACAGAGGCATAATCTAGGCGGGGGCCTTCTGGTAATAACCATAGATGAATACATTCTGTGTTCATATAAGTAATACAAGCATAAGTTTAAACCTCCGAATCTTACTTGCAGCAAATCAAAATCGATCTTTGAAACAATCATACCGAAACCTAATTGGCCAATTAAGGGTTCCCTCAGCAAATTAATTCACACTGAGCACGCTATCTTAAAATATCTGTCTTTTATTGAGTGGTGGAGGGGAAATAATTTGGTCACAGTTTAAGCTTGACGATGCTCAGACATTAAAATCAGAGGACTTCCAATATTTTGAGCCTTAGAGCCAGGTTATGTAACATTTTCATTGGTTCCTCTAGGCTCAGTAGCCTTCATAAATAACTTGATTCACATGACAAAATACAGGAGACATCTGTGTCTTTCTGCAGGGTCCTCCCCCAAAGAAGTTCCACAGAAGGCCCTGTTTAGGGGAAAAGAGCAGTCTTACCTGGGGGCAGTCTTTTATGTAGTGTCCCTTGTTGAAGCAGAGATGGCACAAGTAGTTTGGCGGGGGCCTTTTGCTGGGCTTACGCGGCTCACAGGAGAGGGAAAGATCGGAGAAATGGTCCGTCAGAGAACTCAGTCCATCCACAATGTTGTTGAGCGAGCCATAAGGGGAGGAGGCACTTTTATATAAGCTGTTGTTCAAGGCCTGCAAACCATTAAAACAAAAGGAAGCAGTGGTCAGTTTAGCAAAAGGCATTTTCTCCATTTATCAGTTTTGTGTTAATGTGATTTATTGAACAGCAATACAGCCTACGAGAACCTTCTGTGTGACTGAAAGTTAATCATCTCTGAACATTTACACACCCGTCCAAAACTGAAGTAACTCCTTTAAAAAAAAAAAAAATTGTATAACATATGCTTGGATTATAATGCATGGCGTAAATCAACGTTAAGGGTTCTTACGTATCCAGAAACCTGTCAAACACACACAATTCTTGAAGCATGAGATTCCACAGGGTGCAGCATTAGCCCATAGCTTAGCGTTCAACAAAAACGGGGAAGCCCAGGCCAAATAAGAGCAGGGAAGGGGGGCACCAACAACACCACACAACTGAATGTAACTCGCAGTAAAACAATTACAAAAAAAAACTAAACAAGAGCCACGGTCCCGCCATCCCACCATTGCACATCCAAGTCTGTGTGCGCCGTTTAAATTTACAGCCAATCGTTTTTGTTTGTATGTCTCCTCGCACCGAGCTACAGAATAAGGCCTTGTTGTGCTCATGCAGATGTTGTGCGGTTGCCCTGTAAGGGGGAAGCGCTGACTTTTTCCCCCTGTAAGAGGAACACAGTGCCTTTTTCATGCGTACTCCGATCCTTTTTTCCCATTGGCCACACAATCGCGGCTATTGTATCGGGTGGGAGAAATCGGCAGCCTCAGAGTAGGAGTGCAACCCGCGGTAATAAACTTTACTTGAATCCAGTTATTCACAGAATGTGCAGGATGATTATATATGGGTCGCTAGTTGGTTCTGTCGCATACCACTGAGCCGGCAGTTATGCAACTTGTTGCTCAACCGTAAAGTACATAGCACATAGATGTACAGTGGTGGAGTGACAGTAACGAGTGATGTCTTGAACATGTGCTGCCTTGTTCTGTGTTGTAATTGCTTCCATTGCCTCCATCCCGACTTGTCTGTAGGGCAAAACAGCACATTTACAAGTGTTACAATAATGTATGTGTCGGCCCTTTATGAATTCCAGTGGGGTGTGCCAATGTCCCCTCATCTGCGTTTCATTTTCTCTTCAGAGAAGGTAAAACCACACTGATTTATTCTCCACCTGGAGGAATCTAGGCATGCAGTATATCTCTTCGCCTTTGTACGCACTGGAAGACCATCCCAGCAGAACGCTCACGACAAAAAATGTTTTAAAAAAAAACACACATCCTATCAGCGTACCACCCCGAGCGGAAACTCGCACCAGCGAGAATGGATCCACCAGGAACCCATTTCTAGGGGGCCTGCGTACCCCCGACGGCGAGAGCCAATTCTGCGAGCACGACACCCAGGACGAAACCCACTGTTCTATCACACCCACCAATTATGAGAGCACAACAACAGCATGGGTGGAAAAAGGCCAAACTCTATTAAAAGACAGAAATGCTGCAAGACTCTAAAAACGTTAATATCATGGTTAATAAGTTAGTAATGCCCCCCCTATAAATTGCTCCAAATAACAGAAAATACTACTTACTATATTTTAAATATCATGCAACCTGTAGAACGGGAAAAAGCTTTAGTGCATATATTAATAATGATTAGAACCCAGTAAAGAAGACTGCTTGAACTTGTTGCTTGCACCTGCTTTTCTGTCAAGAGGAAGTTACTTCAGCATCAGAGTTCCCAGCTGAAGCTCATTGACAACATGGAATGTTGCTTTTATTTAGCAGCCTACAGGACATACAGGCAGCATCACAGTCAAATCCCCAACCCCATGCAGTGAAAATCTACTCTCATTGAGCTAAAACGTAAAAACAACTATAAGTAACCCCATGGCCAGCAGCGCTCGACCCAGACATAAAAATACACACAAAAAAGGAATTTCTTTCTGAAACTTTCTGCAAAAGCCCTAACACAGAGTGCTTTAGACTGTCTTTGAGTTCGGAATTTTAATGATGTACTTTATCTCGGTTTTATGGTTCTAAAAAAGAATACGACAAATTTCGATTTTTCTGCTAACTGCTCCTTTCAACTGAATTGAACGTGCAGCCCTCAAGAAAAACTGCCATCACGTACTCCACTGATGGACTACAGCGTTGGTGAACTCTTCAGTTCAGGTTATAAAAATCAGCAGGGGGCCTATTTTGGCCTGCCATTCCCTCACAGTTGCCCACTGACACCAGAATACTGTTTTAACACATAGGCACTATATCAAGACACAAGGAGGGCCTATTCATTCAGCACATTGCCTCTGCATATCCCAACCAGAGCATACTCCCGCTGTTTGGAGCTCGTTGTGTGTTCTGTAAACTTTTTATTTGGCCATGCAACAGAATTTTTAAAGCCATGAACTAGATCACAAAGGCAATGTCGATGTCTATTAGTATATGAATCAAATAAACATTGAATTATTTATTTGTTCAAAGAGACGATAACAGTTGTGCACAAAGCTCTAGTTATTTTAGAACTCTGAGCTACTAAATGCACCCTTTCTATTGTAAACAGAAGCAAAATAAATAGCTATATATGTTTTGAATGGGACGGAGAACAGCGTAAAATATGAAATGAGAAGTACACTTCATGTTATACTAACAAATGGTAATGAAAAGTTATATTTTTCAGAAAAACACAGAACCTTACGAAAATGCTACATGCACAGTATACCCTCACTACAACACCTCTTTTTTAAAGAACATTCCACCATAACAAAATAGGCCCCAGGAACCTAGCTACATAACTGCAGCTTCAGCTATAACAGTCTCATGCTATAAAAAGACTACAGGACTTGGATATGACAGAGGTTAGTTATAGCAAGGGCACACTGTAAAATATCTGCATAAACCACTAGTCGTGGAGTTCAGTGTAGTTATTATTTAACATAGGGGTAACATGAATCTCAAATGCAATGACAGATTCTGATATAAAACAATCGGCCAGCAGTTCTCTTTTTTGTGTCACGCAGGACGCATTGAGTGTGCAGAATATCAAAGAGATTCTAATACATAGTGCATAACGTTGAGTAAAAGTCAGTAATACCAAATAGACCAGAGCCATTATCTGTAGTGATTTGGAACTGATGAGCATTGTAAGCAATAATCGAAGGCTAGTAAGAAGGCAAGGTATGTTATGCAAAGCAACTCATAAATCTGCATAAGCATTGTCTATCTATGAGCAAATATATAAGTGTCCTATTATACAAACATGCTTACGTTCAGTTACTTTACACTATATCACAATTTACAGTAAGATCTTAAAAATTCAGTACTTATCTTCATTGTGATGAAGGGTATACAAAACTGGTATGGTCCAACAGCTAATGTCTACATTTTTAAATACATTCAATTATTACTAAATAAATCATTTTGAATATAATTTGTTTGATACTGATAAAAGATGCCTCCATAATAAATTTAACAAGTTTGTATATGTGCTATTACGAGGTTAAAAAAAAGTAATTAACAGTAATGTGCACAAGAGGCTAGACATGGTATGCAGGACATCTACACAGCGATTTTTTACAGCAAGCAGGTATACAACATTCTCATTATTTGTTTAAATTAATTATTTTAATGCACACTACATATCTTCACAATATATAACTCTATAAGACACTTGCATCAGGACTATTAATAACGTTATATAACCAGGGATTAGTTGTATATTAGTTGTATGTTTGCACCAATGAATACGAATTCGGCGATTGGTAAATCATCGTATTCTATTCAATTCATTTAAATTTTTTATCCCATACATTTTCTCTACAAAAAAATAAAATAAAAACATACAACCACTCTGCAGTTTCAGCTCAGACTAAATTATATATAGTATTATGCTCTATAAAGTGTATCATATAATTTCTGTGGACATCACAAAATTCCAATTAGACATGGATAACCACTTCAAGAACGCATTCATTCGCTAAGTTCATTAATTGAGCAACTTACACACCACGGCCCACCAAAAGTTCCGACACCATTCTCAGTTTTCTAAAGTAGCTATTCTCGGCCTACATGCGGCGACTTCGAGAATACACTGTAGCTTTAAGTCAATTTGGTGCAGAAGGTAGTCCAATCGGACCCCAACAGTGATGAATAACTGACTTTCTTTCCATAAACAAGTTTCATTAATATACAGTAATGCGTTTCAGTAATATTATATTGTTAGGTTATAGTTTGTATGCAGTAACTGAAAACCGTTTTAGTCAAAGCTCTTCGAGCGCACCGTAATTTCCCATAAATATGCTTCATCGGTTTGAAATTGACACAGATCAAAATGTTGTAATGTTGTACATATTATAACATTTATTGTTTTATTTATGATAATGTATAACATTCGCGGTATTTATGTATTGATAGGCATCAACAGAAACATTATACAATTTTTATGAGCAGTTTAAGTATACTTAGACATTAGTACGACAAATGCAGTTTAAGGGAACATAGTTTTAACTACAAACATTCTAATCGCGAGGATCTGTAAAAATGTACATACGAAACGCTGCCTTAAATAGTAATCTTATTTTTGGAATATTGAGTAAACACAGAGTGCCATTTAACCTATATTCTTTTGTCGCAGCAAACTCTCGAGGAAAAACAAACAGAAGACACGTAAAGAAGTAGCACGTTCCGAAACTCTCTAACCTCATTCCTTTGGAGCTGAAAGAAGTTGTTCAGATAGTTGGAATTTAGAGAGGAGCTCAGTTCAGCAGCGAGGGGCTTGGTGTAGTTCAGTTCCGGATGGGAAGGATTAGATTCTGGTCTGAATGCATCAAATGCACTGGTTTGATGAGTGTCTTGTAAAGAGAGATAGACCCAGTTCAAAAGTTGTGCAGGCTGGTACACAGACGCACTGGTGTCTATAGCAGACATCAAGCTCATCTTTGAAAGGATTCGCTATTCGGTTCTCCACCGTGTCTTCTAGGTAAATCACAACTTCTGTTCCTATTTCGTACGTTCAATTATTGTTTTAATTTCGATTACTGTTTTTTTCTCTCGAAAGTATTATCTTTCCTTTTCTTCATCCAATGCTCCTTCTATGATCTCACTCCCAAATTCAAGATCATGCAAAATCATAGATTTAAGATGTCAGTGTAAAAAGTTTAAGCCGCAGGCGGCGGTCCGCTATCTCCCTTTATTTGCGCTGGGGCAGCAAGAAGCTCATTGCATATTCGGGAGATACTAGAGTGCGTCACAACACAAATAAGCGAATAGGAATCCCGTTTCGTTATTTATTCGTTTATCGACGAGGTAATTGGCCGTCTTGTTGAATATTAACACACATTTCCAAACCTGAATCAGGAAAGCCATTGGTATAACTGCTGAATATTTACGAGAACAGCTGAGCGGGGCTGAGCAGTAATGGCTACGCTGCAGGAATTGACAGTTCGTACTCGCGCTCGTAGTTGCACTTTTGTGTGACTTCCTATCACGTATTCTGTGTAAATATATAGATTTGACATATCCTGCTCTATCCATTGATATCTGACATACATAGATTTAATGCCATGTTGTGAATAGTATATTTCGGTTTCAATAATATTTCCATCTGAGTAGAAATACCCATATTCGTATTCGATATCTTATATAAAAGCTAAGTATATATTCGAAATAATATACTTACGGCCCTGATGACAATTTTTGAAATATGAACCCCATTTTTGTAGACATAATCCTGAAATGTGATACGCAATATGTCATAAATTCCACTGGTGAGCCTCAAAGAGAAGTGAAAACAAAATGCTTTGTTTCTTCAGTGACCGAGGTGACATTCCCTCATTTTCCCAGGGAATGCAAAACATGATACTTCTTTGCGCAGGATGTGGCTGACCGGCTTTGGTTCATATCATTGAAGCGGTCAGCCCGATTTGCTGTAGAGATTCAATCAGGTTTTGAACTTCAAACGAAACAAACAAGCAAACTAAATCGAAACGAATTATTTAGGCCCAATCGAGAACAGATCAACTGTGTCAGTGGGTAAAGCAACAGTCTATGCATATAACCAGATCAGCACTCATGTCAACATGAAGTGACATGTACTGTAGCC
>JAOVYW010000037.1:2856664-2876428 GCA_025775045.1 Hiodon tergisus | reverse complement strand
CAGGAAACGTTCTCGTCCATCAGACTGCCAGATAGAGAAGCATGATTCGTCACTCCACAGAACAGTTTTCCACTGCTCCAGAGTCCAGTGGCGGCGTGCTTTACACCACTTCATCCGACGCTTGGCATTGTGCTTGGTGATGTAAGGTTTGCATACATCTTCTCGACCATGGAAACCCATGCCATGAAGCTCCTGGCACACAGTTTTTGTGCTGATGTTAATGCAAGAAGAGGTTTGGAACTCAGCAGTTATTGAGTCAGCAGAGCGTTGACAACTTTTACGAACTATGCGCCTCAGCACTCGGCGACCCCGCTCTGTTACTTTGTTGTCTGCCACTTCGTGGCTGAGTTGCTGTGGTTCCTAAACGCTTCCACTTTGCAATACTATCACTTACAGTTGATCGTGGAATATCACAAACGGACTTATTGCAACAGTGGCATCCTATTACAGTACCACGCTCGAATTCAGTGAGCTCTTTAGAACGATCCATTCTTTCACAAATGTTTGTAAAGGCAGACTGCATGGCTAAGTGCTTGATTTTATACATCTGGGGCAATGGGACTGAATGAAACACCTGAATTCAATGATTAAGAGGTGTGGCCTGATACTTTGTCCATATAGTGTATACTTGTTAAAGTATTGTATTGTTGTATGCAGGTATGTTCCTCTGAAGGTTGTGGGTGTTTTTTTCAGTCAAGAACGTTCTCAGTTAAACTTTTTAACATTATACAAATAGTTTATATGAATAGTTAAAATGTTTTTGTAAAACAATATTTTTATCACTAATTCATAGGCTGCTGTATGTTAATGTTATTTATGGTATTATTTACCATAAATAAAAAAAAAAACTTTTTTGTTCATTTATATACTTTATATTGCACAGAATTAAAATGCCGGCAACTAAACAGTCTGTGTTCTCCTAAATTTGTCTCTTTTAGTTTTTTGTTTGTTATGCCGTTCTGTAAATTGGTCTAAATTGGTCCGTTTCATTTCAGGGGGTAACGCTTGGGGAGGCGGATCTGGCATTGGAATGGTAAATTTCACCTTGAATAATAAAATATTTTCAGCATACAAAGCAAGCGATGGGTAGAATTATTTCAGTGATCAAAATCTGATTCAGTAGCTTCCTTTAATTGATGTATTTCATTGATTATCCTTTTTACCATGGTTAGGTACACACCTGGATAGATCAATCTGGGATCTCTTAACAAATTTTATTTAACAATATAAGAGCCTCAATCACTTTAACAAACTATAGCTACGCAGTCACTCTAATTCATCATATTTAGCCACAGGTTAATTGAGAGAATATCTGAAATTATTTCACTTCTAAAGTTTTTGTGCGTGTACGTTTTGAATCGTGTTTTCAGACTATGTATTTCTACTTTCCAGTCATTCTAAGACCTCCAAATTCTTGAATGTCTGTCTGGCTTCTAGTCCCAACATGTTAAGATATGTTAGGGATTACAGAGATTGTGTATTGTAACAAATAGTTCCTACTTGGTGTCTGAATGTTTGCTAGAGAATATGCCATATATTTCTATTTATTTATAAATGAAATGGGAAAAAAATAGCAAAATCATTTCCAGATTCACTCTGTTTATAATGGAATTCTAGAAGTCAACGCTTTCATTGATAACTTGCTTCATAAATTTACTGTCGTTCAAAGACGGATGGTACACACACCCTCACTAATAGCTTTATGCATCCTCCAGCCAGGAGGGGGTGCACCTCCAGGAATGGGATACCCAGGTGGTCCAGCCCCAGGCCAGCCCATGCCAGGGTACCCAGGCGCCCCAGCCACAAACCCGTCCATGCCAGGCTATGGTGGAGGCACCCCCGCAGCTCCCGTTGGGCCTGCTGTTAACGTGAGAAGACCATCTGGAATAGTGTTGTTACTTTCAGTATGCAATGATTTATTACCACTGAAAAACAGTTTGACAGACTGTTCATTGGCTCATTGTTTTATTAGAAGGGATTCCGAGGTACAGTCAAGGACTTCCCTGGGGCTGATCCGTTGAAAGATGTAGAGGTCCTCAGAAAGGCAATGAAGGGATTTGGTAAGCAATTAAACTAGTTGCATATCCCACGTGGATTGTGGGGTGTGCTGCCATTCGGGGTAATTGTGCGGTGTCTAACGATGTCGTGTTTTGCACTTCCCACCAAGCATGCACGGATAATTTCAAGGTTGTTTGAGAAACGGTGAACGTTTTTTTCCCCCCAGGCACTGACGAGAAAGCAATAACTGAACTTCTCGGAAGCCGCTCCAACAAGCAGCGTGTACCGATGGTGGTGTACTACAAAACAACGTATGGAAAGGTAGGAATTAGTATCATAACTGTGAACTGTGCAAGTACTAGGATAACGATAGCAGTAATACAAGTTCTGGCACTAATTCTGTTAAAGAATCTAAGGAAATTGTCATCTGTTGTAAAGCTGTTTTGGTGTCCTCATGTACTTCTTCCATTGGCTGCGAAATGTGAAAACATTTTTCGGTATGGTTGGTAGATGTTGTTTAGGAAAAGGAAATTAGACAGAATTAAGTCATAACTAAGTTAGTACTTGTTAGTACTAAGTGATTAGTCATGATTCGCAGAACTTTTAAGGTTTGTATACTTTATTACTTGCACGTAAAACTAATATAATTAAAACTAAGTATAGGCGTGGACTTTGCAAACCAGGTTTTTGAATTCTTTTAGCATATGATGTGGTCTGTCAAGACATTTATTGGAGTTTTAATTAGACAGTCGTTATCTTTTCGGACAGCCACAGACGTCATTATCATAATACAAAAAGTTTAGAAATAAAGAACAAGACAATACAGCTGAATTTAGCTGTTGCGGTTCCATGACATCTCTCGATGTTCTCGAATTTTTCCATACCAAGTCTGATGCACTTTTCCAATTGGGCCGGTCTCACATCTGGTGGAGTATCAAAGCCGTCAGCTTTTCCATTACTTAACATCAATGGAGGAACTGGGTTTGTCTGGAGAATAGCTGGTTCGCCAGTTTAAAGTTCATTCCTATTAAATTTTGGGTGCACTAGAACTCTGGTCTTTGTACTGCAGATAATTCCGATGTTTGGCGTCAGCTTGATTTGGTTAGCCAGCAAGGATTTCCTTATGTCTGCTGTGATCATTCAGTGATGTCTGGCTTAGTAACACACAAAGGTGCTTGTAGCACGCGGGGGCATGCTCGGGGCGAGCGCGGCTGGAGGCAGAGACACGGGGGAGGGTTAGCATTGGTATTATTAATGTAGCTCCAAACAGAATAAAACAATAGACAATCTTTCAAACAAAACCACCCTACTGGGTGAAACACTGACATAAACAGTCTTTCAAATAAGAGTTTCAAACTTCAAACTTAAATAATAGCACACCAAAAACAACCAGCCACCTCACAGATTTTTCCAGTCTAACCTTTCTCTCAGACCCTTTTATTCCACCAGCTATGCTGGCGTTCGTTTAAAAGTGTTAAGTGATTGTTGGCACCCGAGTGTGATTATCCTTAGTGGAACCACACTCAGGTACGCAACAAGGTCCTATTCAAGGGTGTGGCCCTCCCTCTCAGCTCTGCTGTCCATCATCACCAAAAGGTGATTTTTTTTTGAGGAGCATGGCTCCCAGCTGCATACCACTGTGCTCAATAAGAATAAAGTCTCATTCTGGGTTTCAGGATACCTTGGAGTGATTAGTGATATTTTTGCAATGGAAAAGTAATTTAACAAGAGTACCACTGAACTAAAACGGTAACTACATTGGCTCTTGCAGAGTCTAACTTGCCAACAAGTTGGTAGAGGTCAGTGAACTGCGAGAATGTTGGAAAATGGGGGATGAAATATTACCTTTTCTCCTGTGATCTTCTGAAATTCATCAAATATGATCGCCTTTGGTATGGTGTGTGTTAAATTTTTCGACCTGTCTCTGCCAGAAGATTGCCAGGGCTTAAAGTACAGTGAAACAGGAACAGTTGCGCATTATTTTTAGAAACCATAGTGAAATAATAAAAAGTACTTCCACATGCAAACCGGTTCTGCTCACAATCTTTAACATTATTTATTTTTCCGTCCCAATTAAAGGATCTGTTTTCTGATCTGAAGTCAGAACTTACTGGAAATTACGAGAAACTTGTCCTGGCCATGTTGAAGACGCCAACCCAGTTTGATGCACATGAGCTCAGAGAAGCCATAAAGGTAATTAGGAGACTTCTGGGTGACTCTCTATAGTTTGGTTTTCAGGGAAAGCCAAATGACCTGTTTCTATGTAACCAAACTGGTTCATTGTAAATATTGGCCTTGTTGACTTGCGTGCGCCGTTGTAATGAGATGAGCGATAAAGTCAGTGTGCCTGTGAATTTTTATATTCAGCTCAGACTTTTTCAGGGATTAGACACGTTAGGGGCTAGGCACATGCTTCAACTGAATATAAATACACTATAATTAGAATTAATATTAATAAAGAATTTTGTATATATTTATGACAGGGTGCAGGAACTGATGAAGCGTGCCTCATTGAAATATTGTCATCTCGTTCCAATGCTGAAATTCGAGCAATCAATGAAGTCTACAAAACAGGTGAGTACCTATGGGTCTTTTGATATAACTACGGTATAACTTGGATTAATAAACGCATAAAAACCTACTGTGTTTATATGAGTCAATGTGAGCCCATTTGGATTCCTCTCAACAGTTCTGCTGTGAATAAATTTAGATATATGTCCATTGTGGTATTTTATGTATATCCCGTCCATGAATTAGAAACAACGGTATGGTTCTGGTGTCATCAGAATGTTGTAGGTAATGCACAGATCTCTCACGTTGCCTGTGATTCTGTTTTGAGGCTGTGACTTTAGTGTTGTTTGTGCTCTTATTTCAGAGTACAAGAAAACACTGGAAGATGCCATTGCGAGTGACACCGGGGGACATTTTCGCCGACTCTTGATCTCACTCAGTCAGGTATTACTGCATTCACTCTGCTCAGCTGGCCCGAGTTCCACACGCCTGGTTAAAATGACCAACCCAGGTAGAAGACGGCAGTAGTAAAACCCCTCTCTCAGTTTTGGTACCATAGCAGTTCTTTGAGAAAATGATTCATGGACCAACCTAAAGCACCATGACCATGTAATGGAGCTAGCAGAAATAATCATTATCATAAGGGTGCTAACAATGAGAATAGTAGTGCTCTGTAACCTCATCATGATTTATCTGTGATGTAGGTCACCCTGAGGATGGATTAAGAAAACAGTTCTTGACTTTTAATTGCACCTGGCAATGCTGTTAAAAAAAAAATGCCAAGGGCACCAGGTGATTCAAGGAACTATAATCTCCCATGGCCCTCAAGGTCAGATTTCAGTTTATTTCTGCATAAAGATAGCTTACCACTGTATGGATATGTGCCTTCAATGGCGGATTCTACCTACTGAGGTCTTTCTTGTACCAACCCCCACCGTTGCGTCGCGTCGCTACGGTTTTCTCTCACTTGCAACAATGACATCAGCAGCAAGTGTCTATGCGAGCAAAATCCGAACAACTGTTACAATATTGAATATATTTATTATAATAATAATATTGAATCCCTAAATGTAAAACCCATGTGCCTGACGAAGTATTGCGTTCTAAATCCCCCAGCATTAGAGTTGAGGCACACTCGTAGGAAGAGTGTGGTTTGTACTCTAAAGTATGTTGCTCCTGCTGTTAGCGCTGCTTTCGTGCCTATGTATATCCAGATATATAAATGTGGAACTGTAAAAAAAACCTGCTCTTGACCTACCACACTTCAGTTAATACCCATCGGTATAAACAAAAAAAGGTTAAAATGTGTCACTTTCCAAACGGCAAATTCCTAATAATGACAGGTAAATCTGTCACACAAGAGAAGTTCTCTTAACTCTGCCTACAACATGTGGCATCTACCTTCACAACGACTCCACTCTGAAAGTTGAGAACATTTATTAATCAGGAAAAGTTTGCATATATTGAAATCCGTTTGATTCATATTGCATGCAAATAAAGCCATTTATTTTTCTTGTTTACAGGGCAGTCGAGATGAGCGGGAGACGGTCGATGTTTCCATGGCTAAACAGGATGCTCAGGTATAGGACCGACCTATAACCGACAAGACGATGCAAAGAAGCATGTTGTCATTAATTGTCTTTAATGAACGAGGAAAGCTTGCGGAACTGCACTTTAACAAAAAACAAACCAAGGACGGCCCTTGGGAGTGTCTCCCTTGGTACAGTTGTTTGCCTGGGCACAGGTGTAGCCTTTTGGTCTAGGTTTTGATCTAGGTTTGAATCCGGATCATGCCATTCGCTGATGGTAATCAGAAGAGCCCAGCTGATTTTAAATGGAGGAGACAATACCAAATAATTAGCAGTTCCAAATACATTTTTTGTCAAAGGACCTGGTAAGGAGCTTCGTAGCGGCCGACTTTTCAGTCATTTGCGTTTTAGTTGAGACGTGTGAGTCGTCCATGACGGAATGAATGAATGAATGAATGAAAATGTATTTTATTTCTCCTAAAAAGACATGAGCTTCTGTTTTATACTCTGCATGCGCTCGTGTTGATTTAATTCCTACTTTAGCTCCGACTGGTTCCAGACAGACGAGCACTAAGAAGCATTTCTATGTTTGAATACGATTTTCCAGAGTCTCTACGCTGCTGGCGAGAACAAAGTAGGAACGGACGAGTCCCAGTTCAATGCCATTCTGTGTTCTAGAAGCAAGCCTCACCTGAGAGCAGGTAAGAGCTCCGCTTTCAAGTTGGCTTAACCTGTGAAAATGCGCAGTGCTTTGTGGAAGTATTCCCCCCCCCCCCACTCAATAGGGAGACATAATACTTAGTAAATATCCTTAAATTAAACAAAAATCTGCTACGGCATGACAGCGTACCCCCTTGTCTCAAAAAAGAGAATATAAAATCTTTTATGGAACTTGAGATCTTACCACAGTGGACATTACAAGCAAACAAATGAAATGTAAGCATGCTTTTAACCACACGACATCTCAGCATGCTTCTTTTAAAACATTAAAATTAGTATGGAGTTCCATCCCATTATGTCGTTCCGTCCCGTTATGTCATTCTGTCATTATGTCGCCTGATTGTGGATCACGTCGACTGCAGAGCGTAGATATCCCATTACCAGCCCACTGCGCTTGTGTCAGTATCATGCCGGTATTACTTGCTGTTCTGATCCCTCCGCAGTTTTCCACGAGTACCAGCAGATGTGCGGCCGAGAGATCGAAAAGAGCATCTGCAGAGAGATGTCTGGAAACGTGGAGAGTGGCATGGTGGCTGTGGGTAAGAACTGCTCCATAGTGTGGCAAAGTGTGGCTTGCATCAAGTTCGGTTGACAAATTAAATTCTCCTTTTGTGCATTGGCAGCATTAGCATGGTGTCTAACATTTACCACGCACTGATAGCCTTTGACTGAAACCTGTCCAAACTGCACATGCCAACTATCTGTGGATCTTTTGGATTGGTTTTCAGTCTTTTTAATGATATCTCTTCCCTGCCTTTTTAAATCATTTATCATCATATATCGTACTGTTTTGGCCTACTGTTTGGTTGTCTAACAGCTCATAACAGACTTACTATCTGGCTCTGTTCACTTGAATCAATTCCAGATTTAGCCCTTGACTTCTGTTTAGGCCCCAACCAAACATTACCGTGTCCATAACAAGCGTTAGAGGCCATTCATTTGTTTTTAGTTGTAAATTGTAAGTTATGTGGGATGAAATTTTGGAAAAGTAAGCAAATCGCAGTTCCGTTTGTTCGGTGTGTTCAGTTTTATTTCCTGTTTCAGTGAAGTGCATTAAGAACACTCCTGCCTACTTTGCTGAGCGCCTTCACAAGGCAATGCAGGTAAGAGGTTGAAGTTGCTTGGTCCTGAGCTGCCTGGGCTGGTTAAAAAGTCACTTAAAACCCATGACCAGAGAAAAGGCTCTTAACCTGCTGTTTGCTTGCAGGGGGCTGGGACTAAGGATACCACCCTGATCCGGATCATGGTGTCCCGCTCCGAAGTTGACATGCTGGACATCCGACAAGAGTACTTGAAAAATTACGGGAAGTCCCTGTACACGGCCATCTCTGTGAGTGCCTTCACCGTCGCGGGTTTCGTCTGTGCAGTCGTCCTTAATGTGTGCTTAAATCTGTGCAGTAGTCCTTAAATCTCCCTGCGTGCCGGAACTAAATTATATATGAAGCAGTCGCGTTTGTTGACGCAGTAATAGATGCCATAGCATTTCTGCATTGCTTTGTAAGTTGATAATGCTAACTGTTTCTTGTTTGATTTGACAGGGTGACACCTCTGGGGATTACAAGAACTTGCTGTTGAAGTTGTGCGGTGCAAATGACTGAGAGATCTCCATAAGTTTCTAGTTGATGTGGCAGTCCATCGTCCTAAAAAAAATATATAGCCGTTTACAATGTTGTAGGGTGCAATGTCTGATATCGCATGTTGTATTTTTAGTCTTTATTAGTGGAACTTGTACAATAATCGGCTTGCTATGCATATGCAAAAATGTAATGAGCAAGAGTATGTACAATCAACAGTGAGTCAGTCTTTCCGTTTGTAATGTACATTTAAAAGGACAGATATCATATCCATGGTCATTTATGAAGTAATTACCATTTCTTATGCTAACTTTTCACTTTTTATGCATAATCGGACTAACTTCATTTAAATATGAAACTTATTTTAATAACGTAACTAATGCATCTATAATTGTGAAATATGATATCAAATCAAGATGAACTAAAGCCCTTTATTGTATTTTTTTGCAAAAAATTATTATACTTTTTGACTGCAAGTACATCTTTGGAAAATGTATAAAAATTTTCTGAAATAAACACTATGGCGAAACTTCAACCCATGTTGAATGTGAATTCCTCTGGTCTTTCACTAGTCAGCGTATCTTGGTTTAATGTGTGCCATCGCTAAGAAATCCTAAAAAAACAATGCATGGTTATCTCATAGGCCTTAGATTAGAGAGACGTGTGTGTATGGTGTGTAGACATGGTTTTTTGCCTGTGTGGTCCTCCTCCAGACTGACTTGACTGTACTTGCTGAAACCTGTTGCTCCTGCTTTTACTGCGCTCCTTTATCGGGACAGGAGGTGACAGCAATTTTGTCCTTTGTTCTGCCACGTATTTGAGCCGTGTATTATTTAAAAACCAGAGGCCCGGATATAAGCTAAATGGTTATTTTCTCTTGGCGCCACTCCTGTGCTTTTTTTGAGTTGCATGTGCTGCACGTTTAAATGGTGAATTTGGCTTCTCTTGTAAAGTAAGACTGGTAGTTAACAGCAAACAAGGTTTTTCTGCAGAGCCTCTCGGCGTTAATTTTATCTTCAGGTTTGAAAACGTTTACACTTAGGATTTAATAGCCTTTTCATTCTTAGTATAAGAAATTCAATGCAAAAGTTTATTAATACTTTATTATTAAATGCAAATTTACTTTATTATTAAATTAGAGTTTTTTAACGTTTCGATTTGGTCCTTGGCTTAATGTATTCATAAGAAATGTTTGACAAATTATGAGTTTTAATGTGGAAAAAGGTGTGCGTGAATTGCCAGTAGAGGGCAGTTTGAAGCCATGAATTTAAATATTTAATTTTTTACCCCCTCCAAGACATTAGCTATTGTAAAATATGGTTACTATCTAAAACAGTATTCTGTTTATTCCATCTCCTGTAACCATATCCAGTATCACATCTTCTGAAAATTAATACTTGTACTATTATAATGTAGTCTGGCGTAGAGGTGACAAGCTGTGGACTATCCATCAGGTCAAAAAAGTTCAGATGGAGCAATTCCATCTCAACAGAACGAGGGAACCTACGGTAACCAATTACCTTCCATTCTCTGAAACGCCCACCCCTGCACCCAATCAGGTTAATTACCCAAGTGACTTGGTAAATAGTGTTTTTTTTGGGGATGGAGAACTAGTGGCAGCAAGTCTAATTAGAATGTCTAATTTATTGTAAGAGACTCTGGATATGCCAAAATCTAAGGACGTGGTTTAAGCTACACTTATGTACTGTAAGTGTACTGCCATGTCCAGTACAAGTGTGGTGAATGTAATTGTCACGTTTCCTGAACCAGGCAAGAGATGGTTAATGATTCATGTGTTACTGTTACAGGTTCTTCAGATAATTCTATATTAGATCCATTTAAAGGAGGTCTCTTTGTAATGGGTCACAAAGGTGCAATACTTTTGAAATCCTTTCTAATGGGTTCATATGTCTTTGAATAATCACTCAAACGAAATGCAGGTAAACACAATTGAAAGTCATGAATACTGTCATCCGAAACTAATATGTACTGTTCAAAGCTAGCGCCCACTCCGAAACCAGTTAAACCCGCAACCAGTTAATTAGCCATTAACCTAGTATGCCTAAGTTTTCTTTGTCCAATCGTCAGTCATCTTTTCTCCCGCCTGCTGTTTTATTTATTTATATAAATCCATTTTAAGGTTTGTGTGTTTTAACCTCCTGTGCACTCATAAAGCATATCAGGACTAGAAAAGAACAGGAAGGAATGGGAGCCAGAATTTCATGACTGAAATGATGCATTTGCTGTACAGTAATCAGGGTCAGTTGAATTAGTTCCAGATTGGGGCCATGCGATCAGTCTCTGTGAAACGCCGCGCTCGAAGGTGAGAACCGCCATGATCACACGTGGCATTACACCCTGATCACGCGTGGCATTACACCCTGATCACGCATGGCATTACACCCTGATCGAGCACTTTTACATGCACCACATACATTTTTTCCCCTTGTGATGACATCACCAATTGCTTTACATCTCGATTTCAGCCCCATTGCCCAGTAAGCAAATCCTCACATGACCACTTTCCATATAAGGAAATTCTAAGGGCATCTCTGCGATGAAATCCAACTTAGGTCAAAGGCTTCGTGTCTATTTTCGTGTCTAGTCTTTGACATGATTACCCTTCTCTTTGAGGGATATGGAAACTACATTTGGACTGTACAGGCAGAATACAATTGTGATGTCAAACTTTTACTGTAAAAGGATTTGGAATAGCTGGATCATGTTAATAACACAAATCCTTTGCTTGGAGGAAGGAGGATATGCAATTGTAAATCTGTTTTGTAAATCAAAGTTATTGATTGGGTTCAACAATTATCCAGATTGTTCTCATTACAATTAGATTGCATTACAATTAGATAATTCCAGCATATTGTTATTCAATCAATCAATCAATAAATCAATTTATTTTTATAAAGTGCTTTTCACATTTTTCCATATCACAAAAACGCTTTGCAATCAAGAAAACTACATTATTTCCCAGGCCTGACCCCCCCTCAAAGCATGCCAGTGGCAAGGAAAAACTCCCTAGGCTGGCAGGAAGAAACCTTGAGAGGAACCCGGCTTAATGGGGGAGCCCATCCTCTGGTGGCCGGCGCTAGGAGCTGAATTAAAGAAAGTAACACAGAACCCAGAGTGCAGAAAAAAGAACCATATGAATTATTTGAAGACGCCTTCTAAATTATTTGCAAAAGACACTGCAGTAGGTTCAATGCACCATTATCCCCCGAGACGTGCCAAAGTAACAAACTTCGGTATCTGTCAGGAATAGAAACACTTTAGAATGCACTCGTTTAAGGGTAGGTCTCCCACTATCTTACCATTGCTGCATCGCAAAAGAAAACATAACAAATAGTTTTACTGGTTATTCTACATTGGATGTTTACCTGCTATGGTCTGCCTGCTATTATGGATGAGGATGGAGGATAAAAGCTGATATGAAAATTTAGACCCTAATTGATTTGAACTCTTAATTGTGAATTAAAACATAACAATTTTTATAATGATAATGATTTTATTGTGTGTTTAGTCTGATTTAAAAAAGAACACCAAGATACTATTACTGTAAATAATTGATTTTACAGCGCATGGCTAGCAAAGTGTCGTCATTTGTGCTGATACATCTCAGTCTGTCACTGCAAACCCTGCCACCACACGCAGGGAGGCGAGCCCCCCCCCTCTCTTTTAAACTTTGCAATACTACGCAGTCGGCACTACAGGTTCAGTGCCGATTAGAAGAGCAGAGCTACTGTGGCAGGGCTGAACAACGGCACTGCCAGCCTGCAGGCTCCTGGAAAGCCGGTGTGAGATGCTAGTTAGCGACAAGGAGCAGCCCTGCCTACTCCACCCTAGCCCAGACCGCACGATAAAACTAAAATATGGATTTGTTTTTATGCAGGGCCAATCCCCAAATGAGTAAATAAAATAATTTCTGTGAGGGAGCAGTTTAGACTGATAGGCAGAAAGAAAGAAAAAAACATTTTAAAACCACCCCTAACAGCCAAGCCTGTTACAATTGTTTAAAACAATACATACAATACCTGCGCATCATTTGTAGTCATATGTCATACTGCCCTTCACCTGTATCCAAACATTGTACATTTTATATCAATTGCAAGTTGAAAGTGAAATTCATTTCTTTGTAGTGGGTAACGAATGAGATTGCAAAATTTAAAAGCCACGGGGAAAAAATATGTTGATTACTGAACAGGAAATTGCGGTCAAGAGATTTAATGTTGTGAAGCAGCCAGCGCCACCGCGTGAGTAACAAAGCGATCACTTTCATTCCACAAAACCAGCATTTCCGCTAAAACTGTACTACTCAAATTTTACTGTTGTAAAGTGTTCCACAGTTTGTGGTTTAACTCTCGTGTGCTGACTGGACCATTAAAATCCACAATTTCCTCAGACCCCAAAGCAATGTTCCCAATCTAACCAATCTAGAATTCTCTCAGAACGCCAGTTTTTGTGGAATTTGATTTCTATTAATAACTGGATTGTTAGCACTCCACTGTAAGCATCAACTTGGACCCGGCCTGCTTAGTTTTGCAGGAGGTAAATGCTGGGTAGAGACAGTGGAAATGTGAAATATTTTTTGTCTGTGGTATCAAGCCACCATCCCCTATATTTGGATGCTGAAGGAGTTCCTTTTTAAATTTATAGTAGGGTTGCTAAAATTATAGGTCATGTGAGATTTGAGGTTTCATCGTTCCATCCAAAAATTTGCCCTGCTTTTTGTTTAGTGACAGTCGTAATGTGAACATGCAGGAGGTTTTTTCCACCCTATTCAATGTCTTTACACTGAAAAAAGTCTAGTGACATTTGGTTGTCATGGCTGCAAGCCCAATGTAACCTTCCAGACTGCATAAATGCAATTTTGCAACCAAGGATTAGATGCTTAATTTTTAATGAAATGCCAGAGAAATCTATCCAATGTGATTTTTGGTCTGAGAATCTTCATTTAATCTGTGGCTGGGCATGAAGATTATGACACTGAACCAGTCCAATGAAGATTGGACCAAGTCAATAGTATTCCTTTTGTGTCTCTGTGGGCTGAATGTGTCCCTTCAGCAATTTGGTTTTGCAGTTTCTTCTCAAATTTAGACAGAAATAGACACACACACACACACATGCGCGCGCTCACACACACATACAGACACACAACACAAAAAACTAATTTGAGGTGTGCAGGAAAACAGCGTAATATTAATCAAACTTTGTTATCCCTTTCAACCACCCACAATATAAGCAGTTTACATGTACAGGAAAACAGAAACAATTTCCCTTTATGTCAAATTACTAACTCGGATCAATGGTCACACATTAGAACTTGGAGCCTATTTCTGCACTGTCAGGCTTTTAGCGTCTGTATGGTCAAGATCAAATCAAGAGAGCAGAGCTGGTCCAACCAGTTAAGAGGCCTAAAGATTCTTGTCACTTTTAACAAACACCCATGAGTTAATATGTCCGTAGGTAGGCCTACTCATCGTTCATCAAGGTCACGTTTCGCATTGTCCTGTCAAGTCACTGCGAGAGCTGATAGTGGAAATGGCTGCTGCTTCAAAGGTCCTGCGCGCCTGAGTTCATTTCTTCATTTTCGCTTGGCCACATTGCAGTACTCGACAGCTACTGAAGTATAATTTATTTTCCAGCACTTAGTCCATCCAGACAATAGAGGGAGCTCTGCCTGCACTCTTCTGCATATGAAATCTGTGGACATAGGGATACAATTAAAGGGTATTCTCCTGTCCATCTTTGGTTCAGATTTTTGTTTTTAAGCAGCCAATAGCCACTTTATATTTCACTTAAGAAGACTTTATGTAGTTTTTTTACTCTGCACTACCGTAATTGTTTTTGAATTCATAGGTTGAATTAAAAAGGCCATTTAAATCTTTAAAAAAATACTTTATCAAGATAAATCATTTACTTATGACTGGAGCTGATGCAGGATAATAAATAACCATTATTTCAATACATTTTGTGCATCGTAAATTTCTAAAGTGAGCTTTAGTGGTAGTTGCACTAAAATACACTACATAATTGAAAAATAGCAGGTCTACTGAAGTACGTTGTCCCATATCTAATGGAAATTAATATAAGTGAATCTGTGATGTGTATATAACATGATTTTATGACGTGCAAAATTCTATTTTTATTTATATTATAATTGAATTTTAAATGGCCAGGCAGTTTTAAATACTAGGAGGGTGATAAATATTGAGCAGTTTATTAAGATTACTCTTCAAATACTACATTTCAAATTATTAAATATTTTAAAAAGATTTTTGTCTTTCTCTTAATACATACATTTCCTTAATTGCAAGGTAAAGGGCTTAACTCACCAAATCAAACAGCTTGTTGGTTCAATTTAGAGATGAACAGCCCAGATGGAATGAAAATACAAACCATTCAAGCATCTGGAGCTACAGGCACAGAAACAGCCTTTGCTATAATCCATTTTAGAGGATATTGTCTGTTGGCTAGTGCTTATCACCGCCCTCTGTGCCTAATGTTTGATATTGTTGAACACCCCTCCAAGTACAGCAAGTGACTCTATAGTTTCACTATTGCTTTGCCAATGCCAGAGCAGTCTTCATTTTAACGTCACAAAGTTGACTTCCCAACGGAACTTCCGAGCCAGCCACAAGTCAACTGTACTGTGCGGAAACACATTAAATTAATGAATTAATAAACATCTTTCAGGGTATCATTTTTAATCATTTTTAAAATCGGTAAAAAACATTTTTGTATTCAATTTGATAATTTTATATTATGCATTAAGATTAATCGGAAAGGGATTCCTGATACTAGGTCGCAATAAGTGTGGGTTTTTCAGCTGTCCTTAAATATCTGTCAACCTCAGGAGTGCACTGAGAGCAAATGCTAAATTAGTTCATTAAGACAATAATTACTCACTATGGCCATTCAGAAAGAGTATTCACGGCCTCATGTCTCCTAGTTCGTTTCAGGAACATGGTGTGTTCAGGTTTATTTTTTGAATACTCAGTTCTTGATCTGACGTGATCACATTTACCACATTTCGTTTTTTGAGAAGAAATTCATTAACCTTAGTCATGTGGTTCGTACGAAACTGAATTAAAAATACTGTACGTCACCAAGCCCATTCGAGTGAACGAGAGCACTGAGCTGATGATGTCTGCTTCGCAGGGTGAGCACTACAGAAAAACTCAGCACATTCTAAATGACATAGTCCTTACCAAACTGTGAATGTTTTATCAATGGCAATGTCATTAGCTCTCCAATGAGGTAAACCGAGATAAATAATGAATTCATACAATGCAGATTTTTCTTTTTTTATTGAATCAATAGATTTTTAAAATAAAGAAAATTAGGTGCCTCGTTATTTAATTAACCAGTAAATTAACAAATGTAATTAAAACAAATGAGGGCTGAAACGTACGTAGGCTACTAATTAGTCACTTACTGATGTGTTTAAACTACTTTTCTTAGGCCAGCACGTCTGTAAAACTTCACGAAATCGATTTGCTTGAGCTATATTTTAACCGTGCTTTTGCCTGGGTGGGTCTTCAGCTTGAAGGCCAACCAATACTTACAGCTTTGTCAAACGGGGCGGGACAAACGATTAAAGACATCTTTATGGACTATAGATAGATATTAACATTGGAATGATACTTTGTTTTTAATATTTAATTAAAAATGTTTTAAATATGTGAGTTATTATTATTACAAAGCACTGTGCTGTTTATTAACTGCAATCCATACGACAAATAATAGCTGTACATACGGTACACGCTGTTTACCATCACAATAAATATTTGTTTTTGTTTTTTGACTCTCCAACAGCTAACAGTAAAATAACATTATCCATGTACCGATTACAATATGACATGTACAAATTCCACCGACACTTATGCGTGTGATTTGACGTATATTTAGGCAGGATAACGTCAGAGAAATATATTTACTGTGGGAGGCGCGTTTCCAGTTAATTTCAGCCTCGGCAGCCCGAGAGTTAACTCTTGAGATTGTTTTTACAGAGCCTGAGCTGCACGTACCGCGATGACCAGGTGTGTCTGTTGGTAGCTCCGCCTGGTTTACCTTACATGGATATTATACTGAAACTTGATTGACAGCGGGCAGCAGCTGCTCAGCTGCTGAGACATGGCGGAGCTTGCCGTTTTGTAAGGGAGCTCCCACATAGTTGTGTTACTTTGTAGCAGTTCGGCTGGCGAACTAAAGGAAAAAAAGACTGAAAGAAACGGGCGAATGCGGTCCTAACTCCTTACAATGGAGGTAATCGAGAAAATGGGCGAAGTGTAAGACTTGGGAGCCGGGAAAATGTACTGCTGTTTCTTAGTGCAGTCAACAGCCTTAGGCAACAAATATGGCTACTTGTGTCTCTTTCAATTTGTGATGAAAAGCTGCTCAACTCGGCCATTCATTGCAATGGCTGCGGTGCCGAGTTCTTAAAAGTGAACAACAAGAAGAAGTTCTCCTTCATCAATTTGCCGATTTTGGTCAATTTAGCCGAGCAAATCGACGCAGAGTGAAGCGAAAAGAAATGGAACCTAAGCACAAAGAGTTGTTAGATCAGTGCCACCAGAACTTATTGGAGTCCATTACAGATGCAGACCGAGTGGTAGAGGAGTTGGGGAAATCTGGTATTTTGAGCCAGCTAGAGAGGTATGAACTGGATAATAATTGTTCGTCAAGCGCCGAGAAAGTGGACCTTCTCCTGAAGATGCTGATGAACAAGGAAAGGGACCATTTCCAGGATCTGTGTGTGGCCCTGGAAAAGACGCACCCACACCTGTATTCTGCCCTGTTCATGAACGGTGGCGGACCTGTGGACCATTCATCTGGTAAGAAACTAACCTGATGATGATATCAGTACGTGAACGTGCTTCCGATGCAATTTTAAGGAGGCGATTTTGACAATCGCACGTTTCCCAGCAAAGCTCACTAGCTAGAATTCCTCCATCAACCCCGAGCTCTACGCTAGTGGAATAAGCTATAGTCATACTTGGTTTACCATTGTAAATATTGTTTAGTGTACTAACACCATGTGCACTAAAGTAATTGGAATACTAACTTAGGCCTCCAAGTGTCGTCTCTTAATCGATGTAGTAAATGTCATCTCTGACCTATCTGTAGATTCCATTGATCTGGTACTGCTTACGTTAGTCAGTACTTGCTCTGTCATAAATCTCTAGCGGGAAAGAGGTGCAAAGCGACCAGCTATTCTGACTAACCACGATTCTCCGTTTATCCTATTGCGACAATATTAGATATGAAAACGGACATTTAGTGCAGAGAGAAAGACGTGGTGCTTATAAATGCCAGAAGTTAAAACTTACTAAAAATGCGAGTTAATACGTACTGTAAAAAATAAATAAAATAAAATAGCTTGTTGGGTAATTAACAACTAAGCTAATACAGTAAGTCGTTAACTGTTCATCTTTTCAAATACAGCTCAATATTAATTTTTTTGAGCAGTGGAAATCGCATGTTATGTAAGTTATAACAGTATTTGACACTCCCCTTCATATTTTGTAGTTACCTACACATGTCTATCAATGTTTATTTAAAAGAAAGGCTTTGAATTTAAGTTTTCATACAATAAAGATAATGCTGTTAAGCAAGCTTAGTAAAACTTAACATGCAATTATTTTTTAGTGTGCACATGTTAAAAAATACTCCATAATAAATACTGTTTTGCGATGTTTAGCGTGGCATTTTGCTAGACCACTAACAGTGTGATCATTAAAATTCATTATAGTTCCGTGACTATGGTTTCCACCATTAGGTGGATATTTTAGAAAAGGGTATTGCAGGACGGTCATTGTCATGTTGGCTTTCAGTTATGTAATGATTTTATTCAGAGTGAACCTTGTCACCTTTTGGCTTTCCCAAGTAATTCAGACTTTCATTAGGTCTGCTTTTCTGTTTTGCAAAGACAAATCTAGTCTTCAATCTTTTTGTGGAGCCTTCCGTTAGTAAGAAAATCAAATCTTCAGACTGTGATTTAAAAAGTATTCTTGTGCTTACTAGATACGTTTATAAAATTTCTTGCAAAACATTTACCTCAGTTGTATCACAGCTTTCTCAGATTAAATATCACTGTAGTTATTAATCTTTTTAAAATGATGGTTCGGTGCTCTAGCATTGGCATTTGTATTACTTGTATTATTTTTAATATAAAAACTTTGTCTTTAAACTATTGTTTCTCAGTTCATATTGGCTTACTTAATGATAATACGAGTCAAATGCAGATATTTTTGGTTAGCAAAAATGTGTTGTGTGGTCAGTACGTCTTACAAAAACACGTGTGCACCTGAGGCAGGTTTTTTTTCAGTGACCATTGGCGTGGTTAATTTTGTCAGTCACCATGGAACAAGTCTTAGGGAACTCCTAAAGGCAAGATTTCTTAATTTTGACAAATTCAGCTCAGTAAATACGAATGCATCCCGTCCAGGTTGTGTGATCTGCGCCTTTTGTGGTAAAACCCGAACGATAAAGGGGAAAATGTTGTACAGTGGTGCAAAATGTCACTAGTGTGCAAAGGCGGTCAATGGCGCTGTGATCCAGAAAGTGCTCTTCTATTATCTAGGGAGGGGGGATCGATACCCTTTAAGCTATGAAATGTTTGTAGCGTTAGTCAATGTCAGTTTGATGTGTTCATTGGTTTTAATTATACTGCCACACATTCTGTACAGCGCAGGGCTAAATGGGCCCATCCCGTGTTGTTTAATAGCCGCAGGGCTAATTCTACGATGGGCTGCAAAGTCCCCGTGTGTCTGACAGCGGTCCTCTTCTGCACCAGTTTGAATTCGGTTGGTGGTAAATGATGTACACGCTTCTCTGTCCTGATGTTTTAAGCTTTTCTAGCTTAAATGGGTTCAGATAGCCAGTGGACATCATGTGCCCCCAAGCTTCTCAAAATGTGTAGTAGAAGGGATTGTTTGTTTTCGGGAGCTGGAGTTGTATTGGGGGAGTTGAATGTTGTTTATGGCAATGGGAAATCGATGATGCCTGTTGAGTTTGGTTTTCGTTCCCTGGTCCATACAGTTTCTGTTTTTCATTCAGTTCTGTAGCAGTTAGCCTTTGGTGTCCATTATAGCTCAAGGATAATTGTGCTTATTGTTCTAATGTGAGTTTTATTTTTACATCTTGTGATTATGTCGGGAGCAATGAAATAAAGGAAACGTGCTTTCGAATCCCGTAATTATGTGATCTTTGAAACGATGGCTATTAAAACCTTGTTGGTATAATTAAGTGACGTACAGAAGAACTTGTGCAGCGAGAGAGGGAAGAAAAACGAAGGGCGGGCGGGTTAGTAACGAGTATCTGGAATGGACAGACTGGTTGCTTTTCTTTATACTGTCCATGTGTTCTGCGTGGTAACGCTTCATGGCCAAAGTTGCCTACACTGCTGTGTGTGTGTGTGTGTG
>JAOVYW010000037.1:2816445-2835919 GCA_025775045.1 Hiodon tergisus | reverse complement strand
CCCCCCCCCCCCCCCCCCCCCGTCACTGCTTGCATCAGGCTTTCTGATGAAGAAGCTGAACGGTAGAGCTTTTTATTGACAATAGGAGAGTTGCGTTTATACATGGTCCTGTGGAGAGAAGTAAGAATCATCGCATAGTCGATGTCCTGCAATCGTAAACGCCGGCATGAAGGCATTTAAGTTAATGAACAAATTGAGTGCACGTGCGCAGTTTAAACGACGCATGCAGAATCGACGACGGACACGGGGCCAGCAATCTCAAAATGCAATCAATTAGTTTGATGCAGTGCTTTACTGATCAACTGGTTTTAAGAGCTGCGGAGATGTTTTCTAGAGGGGATCGATAAGCGGAAATCGGGACATCTGGCCAGTGCAAGGAAGTCAAATTGATTCTGATCCCTCGCTGCATGGTCAAGTGCGACTGCAGCGTACAGTGTCAGGTCTTGTGCAAGGCCATTGCATGAAAAGGGGGTGAGGTGAAAGGGAAGCGCGTGTAATGGCATCCGAGGGTAAAGCGGTGCCTTCCAGTAACCGCTCGGCAGACGATGGTAACGGTAAATCCCGTCGAATTAGCGGCGGCCACGTTTCTGTGCGCCGTGGCGGCCGGGCCGAGCAGCGTTGCCATCGGTGACATACTCACCGCCGCAGGTACGACCGGGAAAGCCTCCTCACCGCCGCCGCCACCGCTGGTGGACAACAAGCAGATGAGCGAGAAGCTGGAGACGGTCCTGTTCCAGCTGAGGCAGGTGACCCGCGAGCGGGACGAGCTACGCAAGCGCCTGGCCCTCTCCTCCCCCGGCACCACGTTCGATGACTGCCGGTAAGCCCGGAATCCGCCGGCTCCGTTCTCTAAAGAGGTGATGTGTCCTCCCGAGTTTTTTGTTTGTTTGTTTGTTTTTGGTTTAGTGGGGTCAGAGGCCGAAAAGCAACAATCCGCTGACCTTTTTAATATGCTCCCCCCTTACACCACAACTCCCTTTGGTAACACCCACTGAAAGAGAGGGCAGTTTTTGGCAGAGGCTCTCTTAGATCCTCAGTAAACAGTGGCCCCTAGGGCGTTATGGACACCCGCAGGTTGTGCACCTTACCTAACTTGCAGGTTGCTCCGTATGGACGGAGTAGTGTGTTAAATAATCATAAGAACTATCTCATGGTCTACGTCTGAATGCAGACGATTGAGCACAACAATGGCTACAATATTTTTGTATAATGTTTACAATACAATGTTTTCGTAATCACAAATGAAAGATTACTGGGGGCCACTATACTCGGAATAATTAAAACACGATTGCATTCGCTGTCCCCTTGCTGGTATTTTAGGCTCCGCGGGGACCAGAGCTTCACCAGGTCCTGTTATTCCGACACTGCCGAATGCAGGAGCGTTGGCTTGTCATATTCCCGACGACCCTGCATTTCTGCCGCGCTTTTCCGATGGCATCACTCGGGCGTGAAACGCGCGTAGACAAGGCTGAGCGATATTTCCCTGCCCTCGCTGGCAGAACTTATGGCTTCCTTTTTCATGTTGTTGTTTTTTTCTCGTCCGCAAAGGCCAAATTCCAAACCGAGCCAGGACTACGAGCGTCTGAAGATGCAGTGCACCAAGGCCATGGCGGACCTGCAGTCCCTACAGAACCAGCACGCCAAGACGCTGAAGCGCTGCGAGGAGGCCGTGAAGGAGGCCAGCCTCTACCAGTGAGTCCCTGGTGGGGTGTTGGGGATCCGTTTGTTTGCTGGGGGTGAAGGTGGGGTGGGGTGTTGGGGATCCGTTTGTTTGCTGGGGGTGAAGGTGGGCTGGGGTGTTGGGGATCCGTTTGTTTGCTGGGGGTGAAGGTGGGGCGGTGGTGGCAGGGGTCCGTTTTCTATTGAAGGATGCTCCTGAATTTTTTCGCTTCTGAAGCGAAGGGGGATATGTTGCGAACAGAGCTGCTCAGAGCCTGTTTGGCGACGTGCAATTGTCTGACCGGAAAACGACCTTTGCTGGGTGCGAAGGTGGGGCGGTGGTGGTAGGGCTCGGTTTGTCGCTGGAAACGACTTTTGCTGGGGGTAAAGGGGCGAGCGGTGGTGGTAGGGGTCCGTTTGTTTGCTGGGGGTGAAGGTGGGGCGGTGGTGGTAGGGCTCCGTTTGTAGCCGGACACAACTGGAGGTCAATGCTGGACAGCATTGCTACCCGTACCTGAATCGCATCTCCCCCGTACCAGCGGCGAAATGCACGTGCATTCTGCATTCTTTCTATTGAAGGATGCTCCTGAATTTTTCATGACGCTAGGAAGCGAAGGGGGATATGTGGCGAACAGAGCTGCTCAGAGCCTGTTTGGCGACGTGCAGTTGTCTGACCGTGAGTCATCAGAACCCTGCTGAGGTCCAGTCTTCGCTAAGTGGGTTGACGCGATTAGGTCAGGATGGTCAGAGCGACCAGAGAAAAACACCTAGCGAATTAGCATCAAGTTAAACCCTTAATTGAGGAGTTTATTATGGGGTTCCGATGAAAGCATTTGTGGTACAGTTGAGAGGTTGGTTTTAGTTATTTTGTTTGGAGATGTAGTCAACGGCAGGGAATAAGTTAATTCACTTGTCGATGGTACTGTTTCGGTGTGTTCTTCCATGAAAATCCCTTTTGAAAATCTCTTCTTGTTTTATATTGCTGTTGGGAATTTGTGCATAATTGCATTTACTTAATTTTATGAAGCCGCACTGTCCCTTCGGACGGTCAAATGAACCGCTGACCTCAGTGCACGCAGACCGCCCTTGCGGAGAGGATGAAGGATTATCACAATATTTGTGATTTCCTCGGGGCTCCGTGTATATTGCCAAATATAATGCATTATACTGCAACCGTTTTAGAATGGCTCCATTTATTGAATATTGAAGTTAAACTGTGTCCTTGTTTTCGAGAGAGGGTTTCACCTTAATAAATGCGTTTCCAAATGGCCGATGTCAGTGAGAGCGGTGTGAAAGTGAAGTATGATTCTTGTGCTAGTATTGCGTCAGGCTTTCTGGGTCTTAGATGAGACTGTCGTCTTAATATCAAAGCTGAGAGTTCTCCCTCTTAGTGTATTAAAAGGCTTATAACTTGAGTCATATCCTAGGACACTCAATTTGCTTCCTGTACAAAGTCTATGCGTAGCAGGGAAAAGTATGAAGACTTTACTAAGTATCCTTCCGGCCGGATTAAAATCTCTCCACCCTAAACCCCGACCACCTCCACCAGCACGCTACACAGCCGCCTCCTGAGTGACCAGTCCCAGCTGAAGGAGGAGATGGAGGCGGTGAAAAGGGATAACTCCCAGCTGGTGCGCGAGCACAACCACCTCAAGCAGAACTGCGAGGAGCTCCGGCGTCAGCACGAGGAGGACCAGAAGGAGACGGCGGACATGAGGCTGCAACAGCAGCAGGTACCAGCGGGGCAGAACCAGCAGCACTCCCCGGAACCCCTCGCCGGGTTTCATTTGGTTTCGTGACAAACGGGAAGTGCAGGCTTGACTTTGAGGCCTAACGAGGAAATTCTAAAGCAAAGCCGAGACTCGTATAAATCTAATCTGTGTTGCATCAGGACCAAATGCATAGATGGGTGATTTAATTTGCCATAAACGAGAACATCCATATCTGTTTGGATGATTGGATGCACACGTCTTAACTAACAATACATTTTTAAAAATGTGACCCGGATAAATTTTTTACATGTAACTACTTATTTTGTCTTTAGTTCTAATAGGTACACAGCAACTGCATTTATTTATCATGTCCACGATCATGAACTTGCCTGTTACAAACTGCTTTCATCAGAATCCAGGGTTCGTCATCTGAAATGCCAATTGCTAACATCCTTTTGAGGTAGCATGGAATGGTGGGAGATTATGGTTTTCTCCCAAGGTTTGAATTCCTGTTATCATTGTGATCATGATGATTGCGCATCCTTTCATTTATTTATTTCCAAAAAATTGTTTTGGGAAATATTTTGCTGCAGTCTCCGCTGGGGAATGTGATTTATGCAAGGCCAGTTTAAACTGAAGAACATAGGCTACCTGGCGCCATCATATCGTACTGATGTCCTTAAGTGGCAGTCTGAGAATGGAGGGAGGTATCCTTGTCTTTGGTCGAATGAATGTGACATGCAAGTGGAACGTCCTGCATTCCATTTGATACATGTAGTTTTCTGTGCCTTCGGAAATGATTTATCAGGCCTTTCAGGGGCTAGTTTACCTACAGGCTACGGCAGATGGCGAGTCTAATTTTTAAGCATATGATAAACAAGAAATGAGTGAAAAGTGCTCTTTTTTTGGCTTTGCCTTAGTGTTTGGTTTTTGAATTAGCCGTAACGATTCTCTACACAGTTTACATTATCCTTTATTTATTTAAACCTTTGGAAAAAAACCTTTTGTGATTGACTAAACACTATCTTTATTTAGCGTTGTGCGGTATTGATGTACCATGAGAAATACTGTGACAGGGAAGTGCGTCGTGGGACGTCCCATGGCCAGTAACTAGTGCTGTAATAATGGTTGTCTCATTACCCATAGATCACGGCTAAACATTTTACTGATACTGTCATCAAACCATTACTAACTTATGCTTAAACTATTTATTAGAACATGGTATGGCTGGTTTTATCCTGTCTTTGTCACGATTCTAAATCAGTGTCCTCAATATCCCTCTGCATTCCATTAGCAGCTCTATGTTGCCATCTACTGCTGTAGTGGTGTAAGTGCTCACACATTCAGATAAAGCCGGCGCAATTTTACCAAAAAAGTGGACCCGTCAGGATTAGCATTTCCTAAAGTGTACGTACATTAAAAATAACCATCACTCTAACAGAGGCACGTTTATTGGCTTATCCCCCCAGGTGATGCGTGAAAACGGCTCCTCTGAGATCCTCAACAACCTGTACGACACTGCCATGAAGAAGCTGGAAGTCGTGAAGAAGGATTACGACGCGCTCCGGAAGCGCTACAACGAGAAGACGGCCAATCACAACACGGACCTGAGCCGGCTGGAGCAGGTGGAGGAGGAGAACCACCGCCTGCAGAAGCAGATGGAGGCGCTGGCCAAACAGAGAGAAGCTGCCTTGCATTACCAGCAGCAGTACTCGTCCCTGCTGAGGAGGTGAACCTAGGGTTGGGGAGGTTCCGGTTTCGCCAGGGGGTGAGGGGTGGGGAGGGGAGGTTTCTTCCGGCTAGAGGAGGATGAAACCTCCCTCCCTCATGAAACAGGACGACCTTCCAGTCATAAATACGGATTTCTGAATAATTTCTCTGTGGTTGGTTTCTTTGTCTGGTTCCAGACAGTTCTTCTTCAGTATACGTTTACTTGGGGGGGTATCCTTCTATGCAAACGTTCATACCGGTTATTTTCCAACCTTGCTAGCACTTTGGGTCACAGAAATTAGGATCATTTGTCTACGTTTAGAGGTTGGAAAGGCTAATTCACGTTTGGCATCGGGGATTCATTTCCCTTGGTGTTGGCACCCCAGGTTCGACTCGATCCAGCTGGAGATGAACAAGGTTGCCGCCCAGAACAAGGAGCTGCAGAGGGAAACGGAGCGGCTGCAGTCGGAGGCGACCCGCTTCAAGACCATCCAGCTGAAGGCCACCAAGGAGTCGGAAAAGTACAAGGAGGAGCGGGACTCGGTCTTCAACGAGTACCGCCTCATCATGAGTGAGCGGGACCAGGTCATCAAGGAGGTGGACAAGCTGCAGACAGGGCTGGAGTTGGCCGAGGCCAAGCTGAAGAACACCTCTTCGGAGCGGAAGGTGGCCGGGGAGGAGATGGAAGCGCTCCGGCAGGTACAACTTACTCGGCGACGGCACATGTAGTAGCGATGGGCCGAAGTGAAGGTCGGACTGAATCATTGCAAATGTAATCTAATCTAATAGTCTAATACAAGCGTGCGCACAGATGTCCGGTGTTTGTGAACTTATTTGTAAACTGTTTTGGCACCGTTGTTTTGTCCCTACTGGGATTACACGCCCGTCTGTAAACGTTTCTTTGGGCCTTGGTGCTGAAGGAACTCGGCTCGGCTCTGGTGGAACGGGACCGTGCCATCTGCGAGCGGAACGAGCTGCTGGAGAAATACTGCCACGAAGTGAAGGGCAAGGCGGAGGCCCAGAAAGAGCTGAGCCAGGCCTGCAAGGACATGGAGACCGTCAAGGAGGAGCGCGACGTAGCTCGGAAGGAGCGCACAGAGGCCATCATCCAGAGAGACCAGCTGCTGCGGGAGTACTACCAGGCCAGACAGGTGTGATCCTTTTGGCTCCGCCCCGGTTTGGATGCACGCCGCCGAGCTCCGTGTACTGCAGATGCACTCGCGAATAATCTCCACACTACCCCCAGCCTTTTATGGTGGCGGTGACCTGAATAATGTTCATTTCCATTCTCTCAGTGCGAGTGCGAGTGATATTTGTCTGGTGTTTTTGGTAGGATAAGTTTAGAAAAAAACTCAAATGGATACTTGTATTTAATTGCATGCATGAAATCCGTTGTCTTCATCGCCCACTGTTATCCTCTGGAATGCGTGTTTTTTAGTTTCCGTGAATTTGGTAAGCTGTCCCTCGGCCTGGCCGTCCACTTTTCTATTTTTAAAACGGTAGTATTTCCAGCCACGTTGATGGGGTAATCCTCTTCCCCCATCTGTCTGCCCTGGGGCGGCACCTGCTTACAGGGTTCATGCTGGAACAGCTGGGAGCTGAGTGCATCACAGTGTACTTCTGACACCGCAATCACCCCAGTTTCCCTTTATTTTTTTAAACATTTTTTATCCCCTCCCAATGGAATTCTAGCATGGATAAACCGTCCGGCCTTGACCAGGATCTTAATTTGTTCATATTGTGTAGTCCTTCCCAACATAATGAGTATCTTTGGAAAGATTAATCTTTAAGTGAAGTAGAGGTTGCTAAATCCCAGCAAAAGATTCATCAGTCATCAATGTTGTTTTTAATAGATTACTGGCCAAGTGTGTTTCTACTGCGTATTTGTTTCAACATCGTGACCGGATTACGAATCGGTATGAAGGACCCTAAAATTCCTTATTAAGGAAGTGGGTGAAACCCGGTACTTTCCAACAATGCGGTAAACCGGCGCGCCCGATGCGTCTGCCGTCCCCAGAAACAAGACTCGGCCACGCTGGACATGGAGCGGGCCGGAAAGGAGCTGGAGATGCTGAGGAAGCAGTGTGAGGCCATGTCCCAGGAGCTGAAGGAGGCGATGCAGGAGACGGAGGTGGCCAAGTGCCGGAGAGACTGGGCCTTCCAGGAGCGGGACAAGATCGTGGCTGAAAGGGAGAGCATACGGTGAGGGGGGGGCGCTGCTGTTATGGGCGGGCGGCGGGAGACCGCGCGAACGGGAGTCCTGATTCCTGCGCGTGTCTGCGTCCAGGACCCTGTGCGATAACCTGAGGAGGGAGCGGGACAGGGCGGTGAGCGACCTGGCTGAGGCTCTGCGGAACCTGGACGACATGAGGAAGCAAAAGAACGACGCCTCTCGGGAGCTGAAGGAATTGAAGTGGGTGAATTTTTTATTTTTTTTAAAAGTGTCAGCGTTTCTTTATGAAAGTGTGATTCAGTGCCAACTTTTAGGTGGGGTTTTTGATCTGATTCTTGTCTTTCTGAGCTGATGAGCGAGTGCAGAGTTGGAGAACTACTTTCTGGTTAACCTTTTAAGGCTTGGTTTTTATTGGGGTCATTATTTGGATCACAGATGACCTCACCTGGTGGTTTCCAGGTGTAAATCGGAGGCTAATTGCGAGGTAGTGTGAAAACCAGCTGACCCTGTGGCCCCGAGGATTGAAATTTGAAACCCCTGAGCTGAAGTAATGAAAAGGCTTTTTTAAAGTGATATGACGTATAACAGCGCAATTCTTCAGGGAGTCTACTTACCTTTTTTTTTTATAATGGGTAATTTTTCTCAGTGTTGATAAAATTGATCTGTGCACGCTGTTGATAACTCCTCTGACTAGAATAAAAGAGGAAAAATTCACCTTTGGTTAATCATACATGCAATGCATTCTTTAGTGCATTAGACACATTCACTGCTTTATAGAGGTCTTTATCATTGGATTCAGGAATTCTGGAGTTAAAATGGCATTTGTAATCTGCAAGCTAATTTGCATTTGCATTTTACATTTTTAGTTTCTTAGCAGACGGTTTTATCCAAAGCGACTTAGTCTACAATTGCTACATTCATCCATTTATACAGCTGGATATTTTTACTTATGCAATTCAGGTTAAGTACCTTGCTCAAGTGTACAACAGCTGGGGTGGGACTTGAACCAGCAAACCTTTTGGTTACAAGCCTGCCACCTTAACCACTGCACCACCAGCTGCCACTTGTAAAGAGTAAGGTCAGACTAGGTCTGAGGAGGGTAAAGTCAACATCCACACGTCAGGATCACAGGTGACGTGGTGGCTGAGCAGTTAGCCTTGCCGGGTCCTGGGATCGTATCTGGCTAATGTCGCCGTCTGTGTGGCGTTTGTCTATTCTCTTTGTGTTCCTGTGAGTTTCCTCCCTCTGCCTTGCGAGTTAGGTTTATTGGAGACTGCACAATTGACCCTGTGTGTGTGCTCGTGTCTGCGATGGCCTGCGATTGGCCTTTCCCGCGTCATGCCCAATGCCTGCCTGATTGGGTTCCAAATCCCCACGACCCTGAATTAAACCCTGAAGCGCTTTCATGAAACGTATGGATAGCCATTACGATCACGCCCGTCCCCATGTAACTGGGGAGATGTTCTTGACAGGGGTCTCCCAGCAAAGTTGCACCAATCACTTCATTCAGTCATTGTAAACCTGCAATAGGTGTTCTGCTCTCCAGTGTGACGTGTTTACGTTCTCCCTTCTCATGGCTTGTCAGGGAAAAGATGGAGAACCAGTTGGAGAAGGAGGCTCGGTTTCGTCAGCTAATGGCACACAACTCCCATGATTCGGCCATCGACACTGACTCGTTGGAGTGGGAGACAGAGGTGGTAGAATTTGAGAAAGACAGGGTAGGTTCATGTATTGTATACGCCGGGGTGCTCTTTTGTGCAACAGTCAGTATATGTAATTCGGTACATTAACTGACGGAGACGGGCTGCTTTCCATACAGTGTAAGAACAATCTCAACGTATAAATGCATGCCGTTTACATCTACGCTTCTATATGAGTTTATAAATGGTCAAATAGACCATTAACTTACGTTCGCATATGATAACCAGTCCTGTTGTTGCTGTCTAGTTGTATACATCCCCTCCCCAATTTAAGTCATTTCAATTCAGAAAATATACACTTGTATACTCATACCAACATGCGTTTTCTTATACTGCTTGCAATAGACATAAAAGTGATTTGCTTTACCAAAGCAACGGTTAGTATGTTATTGTATTGGTTGCAATAGACGATGTAGTGGTGGTCTTCCTTCGTTTAACAGGAGGACATGGATTTGAAAGCGCTTGGGTTTGATGTAGCAGAAGGGGTAAATGATCCATATTTGCCAGGAGACTGTGGAATATTCGTAACGAAGGTCGACAAAGGAAGTATCGCAGATGGAAGGTTAAGGTAACGTTGACAAAAACGAGTCCACCTTTTCCCCCCACATCCCGACCGTTTTAAGAACCTCCAGTTATGTATCTAATAACGGCTGTCTTTTGGCAGAGTGAATGACTGGTTGTTGAAGATAAACGACGTGGACCTCACCAACAAGGACAGGAAGCACGTCGTCAAAGCTGTGCTTAACGGAGGAGGGGTGATCAACATGGTGGTTCGGCGCAGAAAGTCTTTGGGTGCTAGAATTGTCACTCCTGTACACTTAAATCTCGTAGGACATAAGGGTAAGATGCTGAAGTGTATTCTTTGGTTTTCCTATGCCTTAGACTTCTACGACTACCTAGTGTTCGTAGCAATCTTATCCATGTAAGCATACTGTGATTTTTCTAGCACAATATTAAAGGTTGTGGAATGAGCTCTTTATAATAGCCAGGAAAACTAATGAATCGGGGACAAGCAAAAATGTATAGGGCCCGCAAACGACACAAAAATTTTAGAAGTCACTCCATTATTGTACGTTCTGCGCACGAACACGTCGTCTTCATTTCCGTAAAAAAAAACTGTAACCAGCTTATTCCCCATTACACGATCGGAGGCTGATTGTGACTGCTTCAATTTGTCCTTGCAGGAGAAATGTTATTTCTCCCAATCTCTTGCTTTCAGACAGCGGCATCAGTTTGGAGAGTGGAGTGTTTGTCACTGGAATTGTGCCTGGCAGCCCGGCCTCTCGGGAGGCATCGCTAATAGTCGGAGACAGACTTATCGCTGTGAGTGAGTCACTGGTGTGGTCACAGGTCAAATTAAATCTGGAGTTCAGTCCATGAATAAATTGGCTCTGCACAAAAATCGCAAGCCTAAATCGAAACTAGGGCATCAATCCCTATTCTTTTTTTATCGTTTTATATAAACCTAGTGCTAAATCTTAAATTGAATGAATGTTTATTCTGTTATACAATATAAGCCCTTGACCTCTGCTAATGGTAAGAGGAATTATGTTTTGTGTGCTGTTGCCTCTTCTGTCTATGGGCATATTTGTTTAATTTAAAGGAAATTATATATATTAATCACTAAGCCATAATTTATAATTCCAGTAAATTTACTCCGGTTTTGTTTATTACGTAATATGCATTAGATGCGATTGTCTGCATTTTGTAAGTTGCATAACGGTTTTAATTGCTTGCATATATGACTCCTTAGTCAGTTTAGAATTCGGTAATTAATTGTGTGCATCTTTTCCCTTTATTAAGAGGAGGGCTAAAATACTGCCATGCTTTGATTGTGTGAATTTCTGACCTAGTTTCCTTTCGCAGATAAATGGGATTGCACTAGATAACAAATCACTGAGCGAATGTGAGGCTTTGCTGCGGAACTGCAGGGAGTCTCTGAGTCTCTCGTTAATGAAGGTGAGTTTTAATGAACTTGCTCACCCTTATCTTGCAGTACATCTCATGGTTTAGTGAGAAGTAAAAATTTTACAACAAATTACATTTTTAGCGTGGGATTGTTGTTTTTGATATTTGACAAATGTGGTCTCATGGGATTTAGCCTGGGGTAAGTCTCATTTGGTTTCTCAGTTGTAAACTGCATCTTTTAAATTCAAAAATTTGTGGAAATCCCCTAGTTATTCTCTGCAGTTTGACGGAAAACTGAGGAATATGTTGACCTCAATTTCACTTGTTTTTCTCAATTTTGTATACAGTTCTTCCCACAGAGTTGCTCTGGGCAGAATATTTTTGAAAGCCTGCGTGACGCGGAGAAGGCCTCTAACTGCAGGCTTCATTCCTCCGAGGTGCACGCACGGAACTGCAGGAACTTAAAGCACAACAGCTCCACCCAAACGGACATCTTCAACCCGGCCGGGGGCGGGGGGGACGAGAAGAAGGAATCCCACTTCTGCCACCACAAGCCCTTCTCCACAGGCTCCCTGCACACGCACCCCCAGCGTCCCGGCACTGCCGCCGCTGACCTGTACCCCGAGCGCCTCTACAGCAGGGCCTTTGACCCCGCGGCGCCAGCCGACTGCGTCGCGGCGGAGGAGGCAACGCTGGAGAAGGGGCACGGGCAGAAGCACAGCGGCGGCACCTGGCCCAAGATGATGGTGGGGGGCGTCTCTACCCCGGAGTGCGCGCAGCTCTCCATCTTCAAGATGCCAAAACAGCGGAAGTCGATATTCGACGCAGACACTTTCAAGAGGCCCGAGACCCCCTCCAAGCTGGACTATTTGTCTTCCGCCCAGTTGCCAGCGCATTCCCCACAGGTCTCCAAAGCAGAGATGACGCCCGGCCCCCCCACGCCACCCACGCGGAGTGACTCCTTCAAATTCAAACACAAGCAGCAGACGAGCTCCGCGTCCGACTCCACAATCACCAAGGGGTCCCCTCCCGCCACCCCTTCGCAGGCCCCCTCCGCCCCGGGGAACAAGCCGGAGGCAACCCTGGAAGGCCGTGACAGGAACGGCAACCACTACTACATCGAGGCCGCCGCCGAGTGCAAGGTCCTGCCCTCCAGGAAGTCCTGTGACGAGGACCTGGGCCGTCAGAGAGTGGACGAGGGCAAGAGGCCCAGACCAAAATCGGCACCCGCCCTGAGGCGAAAGATGACCCCCTTGCAGATTCCCATTCCGATGCTCCAGGTGAAATGCCGTTCTTTTAGTTTGTCAAGTATTCTATTGTCGGTGATCTGGTGTGGTGGGTAAGGCATCACCTCATAGCCAGATAGTTACCAGTTCAATAAATAAGAAGCAAGTAACCATGGCAAAATGTTTGCTTATGCTTATCACGAACCGTTTCATGTCAGAATTAAAATGGGGAAATGTCACCAGGTATACATGGTCAAACGTTTGTAGTTCTTTTTGAACTGGAAATGTCTTTCAAAAATGCATCCTGGAAGCACCGCTGCGTTAGAAGTACAGGAAAAAGCTTCTTTAGATCTGTTGTTTTTCAAAGGTCAAAGTCTTCAGGACTCCAAGGAACAGGGACAGCCGCTGTGACCTGTGCCCACCCTTTTTAGCTTCTCAAACAATTACACCTGCCGCGTAGCCTGGTTGCGTCGATGTCCGGCTCTAATGGGTTTTCATGGCAACAGGTGCAGAGTTACTCTAATGACGAGCAATCTCCAGAGCCCCACGAGATGGTCCGGTACTCACCGAAACGCTCTCACCGGCACAGTGTGGGGTTCGTCCCACCAGGTTACAATGCGTCAATGGCAGCACGTATGTATTTAATTTGCCTTGTCTTTTATATTTTATCGCTCCCCTGTTGCATAAGTGTTTAGTTTTTTTCCCGGTTACTAATCGGAAACCTGCGTATAAGTCTTGGCCCTTGCCTTCCCTGCAGTGTGATATGTAAATCCATATAGTTTTTTTGCAGCATTGTTCGATGCATATATGTTAAATCTACCTATCCACGACGGTGGCAAGTTTTCAATTCTGTAAGTCTTGGAGGTAATGGAACATTGCAGAAGATGGGGGTTGAAAGTTTTCGGTCTGTGTGAGAATAAGAAAAATTGAGACGCAGGGTTTTTCCAGGACATGGACGTATTACTATCAAATATTAAAGCTGTTTTTAGTGAATTTATAAAAAAATAAAGAGAATGAATTCCATGTTTGTCATGCAGCAACATCTAGTCCTCTCGTGGGGATACAAACTTGGAGGCAATTCATGATGCGCTATTATTTTCCCTATGTTGTTTTTATTTATTTTTTTGCACAGACTCTGCACACAGAGGCCTGGCCCCGTGCCCAGCAGTAACCGCGGTAATGAGAAATCCCATTTACACGGCATGGAGTCACCGGGTTCACACCAATAACTGCCCCTCGGTCCCCAGCCAGATCTGCCAGCCACATTCACACCCCAGGTACCCCGAGAATCTTCTCTCTGTTGCCTCTTCGTGACTGCGACACATGCTACGTAGCAATCTCTCACTGTGGCTTAGCAGTTTTACGCTAATCTCATTTAGCTTTGCTCCTAATGTTAATGTGAGAGTTTATGGTTTTCTTGTTGGCTTCTCTTTTAAGTAGCTGTAAAATCCCTTTCAGTGTTATGAATGAAGCCTTTCAGAATCTATAGGTCCGCTGTAAAGGAAGCGTTAACCAACAGCCCCTTGTAAACGTCCGTTAACTTCTGCAATCACTTCCCTTCTGCTCTGCCTGTGGGTCTGAAATTTGGGTTTGCTTTGTTTTCTGCACTGTAGCCCCCAGCACCAAGGTCGCCTGAGCTTGGACCTCAGTCAAAAGCGTGCCAGTGACTTCACAGAGCCGTCCCGCAGTCGGACGCCGCACGGAACCAACTCCCTGCCGTCAAACGCTCGATTGGGTCAGTGCTGTGTTAATGTGATGGTGGAAGTGCGAGCGCATCGCTACGGATAACTGGATATTACATCGGTGTACAATAGTTATTTCCTCCAGATTCATCAGTCTGCAAGGCAAATGATTTTCGCTATCTTTGCAGGTTCGTCGAGTAATCTACAGTATCGCACTGAGCGGATTAAAATACCGTCTACCCCACGATATCCTCGGTCCATGCTTGGCTCTGACAAAGGTACGGCTCAGTTCGCCCTTTGGTTCACTTGCAGGCCAATAACTGTAAGCCAATTAGGTGACTCCTCCCCAAGGAATATTGCCTTCGTGTAATTGGGTGTTTTCACCCCAGAGGCCGTGTATTCGCCGAGCTCCTCCCATCCCCTTTGCAGCGCGCATGATAAACGGCAGCCCCCCTCACGTTCGCAGGCTCCCTGTCCCACTCGGAGTGCAGCAGCCCCAGCCTCATCACTCCTCCGCAGTCCCCACTCAACCTGGAGACCACCTCCTTCGCCAGCAGCCAGTCCCAGAGCTCCATTTCCACCCTGCCGAGAATATCAGTCAGTCCCGTGCCGATTGGGGAGCGCAGGAAGGACAGGTAGGCGTAGGGTTAAACCTTCTGGGAGCTCTCCATAACCCAGTTTCAACAGTTTTTCCCATCAAATTTTGGCTGGGGAACTCGAAGCCGGTTGTTCTACTTTCTACTTAGTTTTTGGTGTAATATATATTTTGTTGTACAGTAAAAGCACTACATGGTTAAAAAAAAGCAAGTGTCCTGGTTGAAGTAACGCATTGTGCCCTACTTTAGGTACTGTGGTTCTTTAGAATACATTTTTTAATAAAATAAAAATATACGGGCCAGTTTTTTTCTTCCTTTTGCTGGTCTGCTCGATCCTCCTGTTTTCCTTGTATTCCTTTTTCAAACTTTTTTCCCCCCGTCTGTCCAGAACTGTAAATATCACTCTAACCATAATTGCAATAACATCCTCCTCTGTATAATTAGGTTTTCTTTATCATCCTTTGCCTTCATCTGAACTCTTCCGAATCTTTCAGATATCTTTTCCGTAACAGATCCTTTCTGAGAATCCCTGTGGCGCCTAGGCCTAGGTTCTCGTCTCTAAGAAGCCTGAGGTTTGTTCTCTGCCAGCTTTGAAAAGGGAACGTCCTAATGTAGTTAATGCTTGCTTTCTCTGGATTCATTTGTATTGTCCGTTAATTGTTTCACTGTTATTGACCTAGCAGAACAAGTTACAATTTTGGTGTTGTGTGATGTGTGGAACAAATTCTGAATGATACCGATTTGGATCAGAAATATTTTTAGTTCTGTGTGGTGCTCTCCTTGTTTATGCAATCCCGATGTTAGACGTGGGACATGTCCTGTTCTAATTTACTGCCTAAAATGTTTTATTTGAGTTCCTTTATATTTCAGAGTTTTAGACCAGTCATTGTAAAAGTCATCAGAATATCCTCATAACTGTAATTTAATGTGTTAGAGATTGCATGCGTGTATGTTGCCTCTTCAGTACCAGCATGGCACTGCATGGTAATGCCATGCGACCGTTTGTGAAGCATCCATGCAAAAAACTCTGGCTGGAGGTGGGCCGCGAGCGACCCTTGTTTTCAGCTTTAACGTTTGCAAATGGCATGAGGATCCGGTTGCCGTGCGAGATCCATTGCTTGAAACCGAGTGATTGACTTTCATGTTTTCAGATGCAAAAATCCCACCTGCATGAGGATACTGTATGTGTCATCTGTCTTCGTTAGCTGCTCCTATGGCGGAACAAAGTGGGCATCTAGTGAGCCTTTTCCGCTTTTGTTTTTTCCACGTAAAGGCCATACTTGGAAGAGCCCCGCAATGTCATCGTGCACAAAGGCGCGGAGCCTCTTGGCATCTCCATTGTCAGCGGGGAGAACGGCGGTATCTTCGTATCCAAAGTGACAGGGGGCAGCATCGCTCACCAGGCCGGGCTGGAGTACGGAGATCAGCTGCTGGAGGTAAACCTCCGTTTTGGATCCCCCACCCACCCGTGCTGCGGTAAACCCGCCGATGCCTCTAAACCACACTCGCTCCGTCCTTCCTATCTGCAGTACAACGGGATCAACCTGCGCAACGCCACAGAGCAGCAAGCTCGCTTGATCATCGGCCAGCAGTGTGACACCATCACCATCCTGGCACAGTACAACCCGCACATGTACCAGCTCGGCAACCACTCGAGATCCAGGTGACTCGAAGCGCGCACACGTTACAGTGAAGTGGTTATTTTTAAAAAAAAGGATGTGTTATGCAAGTGCATAGAGGTTCCTGAGGATCCGGAAACTTTTCGAAGCTTGATGTTCAGTCTCGAAGATGAGATGAGCTCTTCTTTTGCTGGCTTACGCCGTTTGTTTTCTGACGATAACCCCATGGTTTCTGTGATGGCCCGGCAGCTCCCGCATGGAGCCGATCAGCAATCAGTCGACTCCCCAAGGCAGCGGCGCGACGACTCCAGACAATCACTCCACCATCGACACTCTGAGCGAGCAGGACGAAGGCACCATGACCCCTCCGTCCAAACAGACCACCCCCACTACCAGCCCCCGCAGCTCTGTCAGATGCAGCACCATAAGGTTTCGCCTTAAGTCTTCTACCAGTTGTTTTGAGAGCGAGAAGCAGGAGAAATTTATTTTTTGAGGCCTTCGTCTATAACCCCTTAGCAGAGGCTATGAATTGTAGATGCTATGACAAAACTGTACTAGTCAGCCCCTCTGCTTACGAGCCCTGTTGGCAATCTTGTACTAACTTGTTTTTTTCTTTTTTCTTTCTTTCTTCAGGATGTCTACAGATGCTGCCAAAAAGGTCCCTGACCCCAGGCTGGTGACCGTTAAGAAGTCTCAGGCAGAGCTGGGAATTCAGATCTGTGGCGGTAACCTGCGAGGGATCTTCGTCGAGAAGCTGGAGGACGACAGCCCCGCCAAAAATGCAGACGGGCTGATTCCGGGAGACTTGATTCTAGAGGTGAAGGGGACGGCGGGGACTTCTCACAGCACCTTTTGGCCTTTAGTTTTAGAAGGCACTCGCAATTATCCCCCTCTATTATAACTCCCCAAATTCGGTATTGATCAGCGTCTTTCAAATACCTTGTTTAACGCAAGCCTTTTGTCTAGAGTTGTGGAGATGTGTCAGGTCTTATATCCAGCTTGGATTGACTTGGCTCCCTGCCTTGGTTCTCCAGCCCTGTGCTACATTGCGGCAGTGTCCCCAGGGTAGACATACCAATTTGTAACGCAATACAAACATAAGAGTCTGTTATGTCTGCTGTGAAAATAAGTGCTGGGGCATATGGTTGTGCTGTTGACAAACATTTTCGTTTAGCCCGTCTTCAGATGGGTTTGAGTTTCCAAAAGTGTTTCTGCTTTTCTCTTGCAGTACAATTCGGTTAACATGAAAAGTAAGACTGCAGAAGAGGCCTACCTTGAAATGTTGAAGCCTGCTGAAACGGCGACGTTGAAGGTCCAACATCGAATCAATGAGTTCACCAAGTTTAAAGACACTCCTGGAGATGGATTCTATATACGGTAGAAAATGCAGTCGTAACCATTCTATGTTTGGACAGCATAATATACTGTTATATAAAAATCTATCCTGTTTTGAATCACTATTGTAACACACATGCATGTCCTAGCAATAATATCCAGTACGGAGTAGGCAGTAAACACAAAATGTATATACATTCTAAATCAGCGTTCCAGTTCTGCGTATGCTTTAATTTACAAGGTCAGTTTGCTAAATTGTTCACAATATCCAGTTTACAAGTGCTTAGTAACACTTGAATCATTTTCAAAAAGTGCTGAGAATAAGCAAGTGTTTCCTGCATTAAATTGTTTAGTTTTTTCTTCTTCTATAGAATGAATATTTCTATAGAAGTGACATATTTTAGAAAAAGGCTAAATTTTAATGTTGCTTCAAAAGACTTCAAGTAACTTCAAAAAGCGGTAAAAAAGAGAGCATTTAAAGAGTAATTATTTTAAATGGAAACATTTGTAAGAAGACCTAAACTGAAGTCTGTAATCGTTCCCGTTTTTGCTGTATCTTTTTTTACTAAACATTACCTTGTGTTTTCCGTAATGGCAAATGGATGAATATGTCAAATGATATAGAGCGTTGATGGCGAATGGTGCATGCATTATGTGCTGTTTGCACTCGTCTGTTACCATATAACGTGTGGCAGGTACATTCGGGCTAAGTAAACATTTGAACTTGTTTTATAGCTCAAAAATAGCCCGGTGTTTTTATTTCATTTTTCTGTTTACTTTTCTTTATTATTAAGGCCTAGGGAAGTATCACAGCTGTTGCAGTCATTCTCTTTGTGCAATCCAGAGTTATGATGGAAGTAAAAGATCCACTCTCTTTGGGTTTTATTTATTTTTTAATCTCATGAAAAATTGATGGCTTTTAACCTGCTTCCGCTCCCCCATAGAGCACTTTATGACCGGGTAGCTGAGATGGAGCTAGACCTAAGTTTCAAAAAAGATGACATTTTATATGTGGAAGACACACTACCAAAGGGCAATTTTGGCTACTGGGTGGCCTGGCAACTAGACGAGAATGCTCAAAAGCTTGAACGGGGACAAGTTCCCAGTAAATACATGTAAGTAACTTATTTATTTTACATTCATGTTTTGAACAACCATAATCTAAAATGTTCTTTAAAAATGCAATTATGGCTAATTCTCACACACCTTTATCCATTTCGGTAATGCGAAACACAAACCTCCTAAATGTCTGCCTTTTTTCTGCGTTTCTCTACAGGATGGACCAGGAGTTCTACCGAAGATACAGCATGTCTGAGACGAAAGACGAGAACGGTTCCAGCAAGACGCTGTCCGCTGCCGCGCGGAGGTCGTTCTTCCGGAGGAAACACAAACACAAACGCAGTGGCTCAAAGGACGGGAAGGACCTGTTGGCTCTCGATGCCATAAGCACGGATTCAATCCCGTTCTTAGAGGGTGAGTGCCTCGCGTTGTAATTTCAGCCATTTACATCGCGCTCCCCCGAGTAAGACCCATGAGTACCAGGTAATTAACATCAACACGCACGCATCTGCTGGAGGACAGAGAAGGCGTTTAATTATACATTATACATGCTCTTTAGGAGTACTCCTTGGCGCTTTGCCCTATGGAAGCTGTGTTGTTTTTTTGGGGGTTTTTTTTGAGTTATTTTAAGCTGAGGCCGGAATTGTTTTTCCCCATCCCGTTCTAGGGGCATCGTGTATTGACAACACGTAGCCCGTTTACTAACGATTGTGCCATTTGTTGACAGACTGCGTGAGCCTGGCCTATCAGAGAGTGCAGAAGGTGGAGTGTACCTCTCCGAGACCCGTGTTGATTCTGGGACCGCTGGTGGACCCTGTCAAGGACATGTTGGTCAGAGAGTCCCCGGGGAAATTCTGCCGATGTCTACTCGGTTAGCTCTTTTTATCTCCCTTAGCGAGAGATGAAATGCAAAGATGTTTTTTTTGTGTGTGTGTGTGTGTGTGTGTGTGTGTGTGTGTGTGTGTGTGTGTGTGTGTGTGTGTGTGTGTGAAGTGAGTAACAAGCTGTTGGAAGGACGGTGTGATTCAAAACTGCCATCAGTGAGATTCTTTGTACTGAAGTTGCGTTTTAAAATATCTTTTAAACAGCCCCAAC
>JAOVYW010000037.1:2749061-2801643 GCA_025775045.1 Hiodon tergisus | reverse complement strand
ATATATATATATATATATATATATATAGACTTTCATTTTACATAAACTGTCCGATTATTAGAACGCCAGCTGTTATTAAAACTGTTCCCCACTACAATCTATATATAAGTTTATTGTAAACAGCTGTTTACTAAACATAGTGGACGGCTCACTTGCATTCGGGTTGCCAGAGCAGACGATCCTCATGCTGCAGTTTTTTAATTTATGACCTCAGAATATCTTCTACATAGTTCAAATGCATTTTTTTTTAGCATGCATTTTCTGTCACGGTGTTGTTCTTTGAGCGGGTAAAATGTGAAGTCCAGTTGGACACATAAGTTGTGCACATAAATGCGATTTATAATTTACTTTTATTCGCCCTAGAGAGCATCTCAACGCTAATCCTTGGCAAAAAAATAAATAAAAATTGCTTGCTTGAACACCTGAAAAGATTATTTTATCAGACCTGTTTCATTTCATGTCTGGGGGAATTCTGTCTGGGGGCCTTCCTTTATACATTTCCCCAGATGTTTACAGATGTAAACCAGATGAACCACATTCAGTCATGTGATCCATCAGCATGTGGCTAAAGTTGATCTCAGCCACCTGTGAATCCCATGTTAATGCCTGGCGGTGTGAATCATGCATGTCCCAGCAAACAGGCTTCGCTCCATAAGGTGACGTACTGTAGACTGAGCCTGTGTCTGTGTTCCCTGCATGGTCCAAAGCTGTAATGAAAACGGACATGGAAAGAGGGGCACGGATCGGCAGGGGCACGGTACAGTTGTCCTCGCCACGTTCCCCACCAACGCTCCTCATGTCTCGCTCTCTCTCCCCCCTGTGTCGCAGGAAGTCCAGAAGGTTAACAACCCTGCGAATAACCAGGCTGATGGGGTCACCAAGAACCCTGACGAGAAGGAGCCAGAGGCCCCCGCCAGTGAGGTGGGGTGGATGACTTCCGTCAAGGACTGGGCCGGGGTCATGATATCGGCACAGACGTTGACGGGCAGAGTACTGGTGAGTCCTCCGTTAAGCGGCGCCCATGGGCAGGACATCGGGTAGGAGGGAATCCATCGTATCTGCGCTCTTCAGGCACAAGAATGCCCTGTCTGCAAGCTGTACCTCCCACACAGGAGCCATTCAAAACTTACGTCCATCCAGATGCCAGAGTTGACATGAAATAAAAATACTACAGTGTAGCACATTTCGTTCAACTATGCATTCAACCATTGGCTAATTTATGGAATTTGTTGATGTGGAGGGTAACAGCCATACTAAATGAGGGAATACTTTTTATGCATTAAATGTCACCCAGTTTTCACGTATATACTTGGATGCACGTATATTAGTCTGTATAAAAATATTTCAGCAGTCATAATATAGTAACACGTGTTAATCATTTTATAAGCAAGCACCTTAGAAATGGTACAGTATTCAAATTTTAGTTAGGCCGGAATATCTGCTTTTGCTGGGTGTCTCGAACATTGAATGCACTCCTGTGTAATTCATTTACTGTAGCATGAACAGCGTAAGCACTCAAATAACAGCTGTCTGTGTAATTTATTTAGCCGGCGAACGGAAGAGAACACAGTGTAGTTTGTGCTTGCGTCGTTGGCAGGGCAAAGTCAATCTCCGTTTCTATGACAGTGGAAAGGCCAGCACACAGCAGCACCTCCTCGCTAACCATTATCAGATAGCTTTTTCTGTTCATTTTCCTCCTCAGAAGTTTGACTTTCATGGTAATGACTGATAACGTTTGGCTTTCCTCATCTTGTATTTGTCTCATCTGAGTTGCTTTTTGAACTGCACGTAAATGGAGATTTCTGACGAGAGCTATTGTTTAATGAATTCTGCATTGTGCTAATTGCTGCATATTCCATGCAGTGAGCATTTTCTTTATCACTGAGATGGTGGTGTCACGCTTCACTAATTCTACCATCGTTTGTGGGTATTAATGAACCATACAATATCATTTTACTATCATTTTATTGCTGTTATTTAGCTTATTTTGGTTGGCGGCATCATTAAACTTTGTGCACACATTCATAAATTTTATGTTAGTCATATTTCAGTGTTTGATTAATTTGTCAGGACCAGCTTGTCTACTGTCCAAAATGATGATGTGCGTTGATATTTAACAGTCTTCATTTTAATTTAGCGCTCCTTGAGCTAGCTTACAGTCTGTGCTTAATTTGTAATGAAAGGGGTGTCTGGGTGCAGAGAGAAAACTGACAGGCCCTATAGGTTTTTCACCACAACCACTCTATTTCAACAAGCCTGTTGATTTTATCTTATATGCTTTCATAATCGCAGATATAATTACGTTACATAAACACAACTTACAAAACTTAATTGGTTTGAAATTTGTTGAGTGAATTCATTATATATCAGGCATTGCTTGTGAGCAGAAGCTTGTGAGTGACTCACGGTAATAATAATTAAGGGAAACTTTCATTGCCGAGGCTCGCCTCTCCCTGAGTTACTGGCCACGTGTCCCTGTCACTCATTCTCGATTTTCCTCTCCCACCGGCTATTATTATCTGAAAACAAACTTTCTTGTCCCGTAGACATTCTTCTTTAGCCCAGCTTCAATCTCATGCGATGTAATGCACATTTAGCACACAAGGAACTTTTTGTTACAAGTTTGTAAGGGAAGGTTATTTCATTTTTTCAGGTCCAATGTTTTACATAGTCAATCATGATTGGTTTGCACTTTCCGTAGGCTGACTTGAGCTGGCAAGTTTAATGGCTAACGTTGATGACAAAGACATTTTGAATATTCATAACCCACACATTTGGTAGGAGATGCGTTGGCGTGATTGAAGACGTGTTTTCAGAGAAAAGGGGGTGCTGGGGCACACGGCAGATATTTCATAAAGTGCCTGGGCTGAACTCCGGTAAGCCCCGGCACAAATTGAGCACTGCTTACAGAGGGGGATAATGGAACTTGTCTGAGTGGGAGTACCATACCCGGGCAATCGCTGCACCCAGAGAATTATCCCACAAACGTACGACACTGCCCTCAATATTTCACAATGGTGGTTTGGCTCCCCTTTATGTGTACCAGAACATTCCATTTATATTTGAGTTTTTAGTTTGTGGAAGATTCCCCTTGTGTGCTTTCAGAATTACTTTATAAAACCCCTTTTTGTTACATTTCATTAGACATAACCATTTTCGTACATAGCAAAATGGCCAAAAAGCGTTCTCAAGGCAAGGAATGGTGTGACGTTATTTAATCCTGGACTTCCTTTTGGCCATTTGGCTGTTTGTGTGGTTGGTTTCACTAATACACCGGTTACTTTACCATAAACATTTCCCATTAGAGGTCTCTGTTTGTTCGATTAGAGGACCCTGTTCTGTTATTATAACCAGGGCGAAGGGAAGCGCAGATGAGCCTGAAGTGAACCGCTTCATTTGTTTATGCGCACGCTCAATCTACCTCAGCTGAGGCACCCCCAGCCCCTGCGAAAGGTTAAAGTCATTTTCCGTGTGGCCCTGTATTAGGGTTCTTCCGCCGCTTAACAATAACGGCACGGTGCGCCCATGTTTAGTGAGCCTGGCCGGTAACCATAGCAACCGCCGCTTACCTAAGCACAGCAGATGTGTATTCGATGTCAGCTTGTTTATATCCCTGGGGGCAAATTAAAACGTATTTCTGCAGTGTCCAAAAACAATTTGGTCCTGGGTTAACTAGAATCAAATGAATTAAAAAAATGTCCACACATGCTAAATTAAAAAATCTGTTTTGTTTATAATACTCTTTGTGGAACAGAAACAGATACCACTAGGTAGGCACAGTTTGTTGTTGGTTTTCCAAGACGGTTTGAGTTCTACAAATATATGCTCAAATTGGGCATCCATGGGTACCGTGGTGATGTATAATTCCCGTCTGCCTTTCTATAATATGGGCAGTACTTTCATCATCTAATACACAAAATAATGTGATACTTCATTACACCAGAGATCCTTTTTATGTGCCTCATGCCAGTGAACCTCTGCACATTATTTAGTTACCGCTCCCCTGAAAAACAACTAATTTGCCGTAGAGCAGGTGGCTAGTTATATTTGCGTTCATGCCAGTCTTGAAATTACATGTCCATTCCATTTATCTGATCACACTGTGCTTATACCGTAATGTAGTAAGCTTTTTTCCTCTGAAAAACTGTATTTCACACGCATGTGATATATATTGTTTCAGTAATCTTTCATTCAGTTACACTAACTGACTGTGGAACGGATCAAAGAACTGTTTTTTAATGTTTAATAAAGAATCTGGATTTTATATATATTTATATCGTATATTATAGTTTATTCATTTAAAGATTGCGTATACTGTCGAATGGATGGAAAATATAATGGTAAGGACTTCATTCAGATATTGAAACCAGCCTGGAATTTTTTTAAAATTCTCTTCGTATTGTTTGGCTCCAAGTAAAGAGACAGGCAGGAGTCACGATGGTCTTAAGTATATGGACATTAGTGATAGAAGGACAAAGCGTCTTTCTACGCAGAAAACATGAGTAAGTACCAGCTACTGGACAAAAAAATACTTTCTCTGTGATGAAAGCCGGGTTGATACAATACAATTTATTTTACATCTTATCTATTTATTTTAGTTTGAAAAACAACATAGCTGATTGCCACAGGGGGTCTTTTAGAGAAAACTGTTGAATAGGGCGGGTCAAATTCGGATTAAGACATAAATAAATATGCAATTTAAATATCAATAGACTTTAAAGCCACTATAACACTTCATGTCATATATCATTATTAGTATAAACTTCATATCCGTTATTATAGCAAATTTGGTACAGTAAGACTAAAGACCTATTAGACATATTAGAAATATTTGCTAAACCATGGTATTAATCCAAGTTTTGATGTGATTAGCACGTAGTGGGAGCTTGTATTTATGCAATTGCAGGAACAAATGCAAACGCTGCGGTCAGTAGCAGGAAATGGAACCCTATCATGGCCTGACGCTGTTGCACCCTGACGCGCGTTACAGAGCTTCCCTAATTAAGCGCAGCAGTGGGGCGGAGCAGCTCATCCTCTCATTTATGGGGCCGCGCAGCGCCGTCAGTGGCATGGCCGAGCCTCCTCGCTGTGCTGTCGCCGCGCCACCTGCCTTCTATTTTGGGTGTGTGCGTGTCAGCTGGTGCATGTGTGTGGCTGTGTGTGGCTGTGTCTGTACATGCGTACGTGTGTCTGTGTGTATGCGTGTGTCAGTCTGTACACGCGTACGTGTGTCTGGGTGTATGCGTGTGTCGGTCTGTACACGGGTACCTGTGTCTGTGTGTATGCGTGTGTCGGTCTGTACACGCGTACGTGTGTCTGTGTGTATGCGTGTGTCGGTCTGTACACGCGTACGTGTGTCTGTGTGTATGCGTGTGTCGGTCTGTACACGCGTACGTGTGTCTGTGTGTATGCGTGTACATGCATGTGTGTCACTCCTGCTGCCGCCTCCACCTGACAACAGGATGGCACGGAGGGCTAAAGCTCCCATCCAGGTACATGGAGAACATGCATGTTCTGCATTTGATATTTTTTGAGCAATAAACATTTGAGCAAACAACACTGAGTTGTAATAGCACTCCTTTCAATATCTACCTTTATCTGCCCAACTAACGATGTATTCCTTGGTCAAAAGAAAAGAACATGAACTGATTTATTTGTCTATATGGTAATGACATTTTTACTTAACATTTAAACATCCCATACTTGTTATGTATTCCCTACAACCCCTCTCTGCAGTACCCGTGAGGGACTGCTTTGCTTTTAATTGCCCTTTTCCCATACTTCAGATGCAGTATATTCAACGGGTATTTCCATAGCCAGCAGCATCTTTTCTGGCATTTAGCTGGCATCGGTTAGCAGTATCATAACGTTTGTATTTTATAGGTACTCAGTTCTGTTTGAAAATATATCTGACATTGAAGATGTTGACATTGTAAAATAATTTGTACAGAATTTAAAAAAATGTGTTTCATGTTATTTGCTTTATTTAATTTGACATATTTTAAATATATACACTTGGGTATATCGTTTATGTATTTTGTTATATTGTTTTATTATTATGAATAGCTTTTATTTATTCTGAAACATTGGACACTGACCGGGTTTACATGTCTTAATTGTGTTCCTACTGTGAACTGAAGGACTAATGATGAAAACAATATAACCACCACAAAATTAAAACTAATTTAAACATACGTTTGTATTGTCGTGTCTTCCCTTTGGGGAAGCCTTTTTATTGATATTCCTGAAATACAAACACGACATGGATGCAATATACTGAGCTTTTCTTAATAAATGGAAAGAACCTTCACTTTGCCTTCTAAGGGCATAGCTACGAGTTTTGTGTTCTGCCCTTCGGCCTCTTGCTGGCTCCACCTGTCTTCGGATGACAGATTAGCGGGGATTGCAGCGTGCCTAGACCTTTTCCACTGGCCAAGGCACTTTCGGTCGTTACGTTGCAGAGCAATCTGGGCCTGATGGCAGCAGCATCCCAATCCCTTCCCCTGGGCCTCTGTCACAGGGGCCCCCTACAGGTGTGGTTCAACACTAATGTTCCTCACTCCTTGTTGAAACGCTACTGAGCTGCCTATGGGCGCTCTCTTGTTGGAAACAACCTACCCACTTATACCTTGGTGTAAGATTGAGTCTGGTAACGAGATGTCAGGTCGCCCCATCAACCTCCTGGAGCTACAGGCAGCGTTTTTTGAGCCAGCAGTCTTTCTTAGTGGAGACCCACATGCTTGTCCCGAAGGACAATGTGATGGTGGTGTCCTACATCAACCACAAGGGCAGTATTCAATCTCCCAGCTGGTCTCAGGTGTTTAGTTACAAAAATTCAGCTCTGGTCTCAAACCGGTCTCCTGTCCTTCTGGGCAGTCCACCTGCCCGGACTGGCATACACAGCATGTGGCACAGAAGGTGGCGAGTCTCATCTGGGAATGATTTGGGACGGTTGTTTGCCTCCCAGGAGATGATGCTTCCCCCCCCCCCTCTGGTTCTCAATAAAAAGAGATGCAGGGGCCTGCTGTATGAGTTTCCGCCAAAAGCACTGCTTCCAATCTGCTCGGGGGTCTTGCTGGTTATGCCATGGTGGCCCAGAAGCATGTGGTTTGCAATCCTGATGCAGCTCCTGTGCGACCCCCTATGGGAACTGCCTGCCACGAGACCCTCTCAGCCAGACGCATGAAAGTGGATTCCGTGATTTTTTTATAGCACATTATTCCCCAAAGGAGGCTTAATGATGTGCCTAAGGCAACAACAAAACCTCTCTTTGAACAGATGAGATCAGCAGAACTAAAGCAGAACTTATAAACTTAAACAGATTAGAATTTTTTTTAAATATTGGCAATCACTTCCGCGAAGCCTAACCCAGCCTTCTAAACAAAAACGTTTACATCAATCCGTGTGAACCAGTCCGTGGAAATTGTTCCCCAGAATCTACCGGCTGAGCGTCGTGCAAATCCAGCACCCTGGCTGAGTACTGAGGGCAGAAGCTGGAGCCAAACCCATAGCACTACCTACCTGGTTTGAGTTTGATGCCTGATGCATGTATGTAATGCGTTGATGCTTCTACTCAACCTGTGTGGAGCCCTACGGCTGTCCACATAACAGCTATGGTATACTCCGTATACAACAGTTCATATTTGGCATTTGAAAGGGAACGTTGGTTTTTTTTTCCTAACCGTGGTTCCCTGAAATAGAAATATTAACCGTCAGTCTTCACCATAGTGCAGGGCACACTTCACCAAAAGATGAGGAAGGCCTTACCAATGGTATTTGGTACAGAAACATGTCTGTGTAAGGTTTTAAAAATTTCTTTGTAAGTTTTCTTTTGACATTGCATATCTTGCTTATCCAGAGTAATATTTGGCTGATCTATGAAAAGTGGGACAACAGGTTTCTTGGACATTTTCTGTCGTGACAGTTCTGCTTCCTTATGTTCCTATGAATTAAATTCAGTCAGAGAATGTTATACAGTGAACGGAATGGAATCAGTGATTAAGAAAATGACCCAATTACTAATGAAAAAAGTGGGCTTATTTGAATCATTACAGGAAGCCTGCAAAAGGCTAAAGAATATCAGTACCAGGTAGTTAAATGTCAGGTGCAGTACTGGACAGAGATAATGAGAATACAGTTAAAAAAATTAAAGTTATTATAGTAATTACTGTTATAATTTGTTTTCCTAGTAATGTGTACAGAAAGAATTTTAAATTCCAATATTGCATTTCTTAAACAATTTCCACACTACATATTAATGCTTAGTGAGGCAGGATGTCATTACATGCCTATTTGTATTTGTATTTCATGCTTATTGCAAATGATTTGCACACATTACTTGCACAGAATGATAATTCAAATGCAAGTGTTTCATGACTGAAAAGTTAGAGTGAAAAAGTCGCTGTCACCAACAGGAATATACCAGAATAGCGTTTGTTTCTTTCCGAACGTCAGGCGGCCATTGAAACAGCTGGGTTGAGTCACTGCAAGTGGGAGTAAGCAGTCGGAGCACTGAAACATTTCTGAGTGGATTAGATTTGCCGTGGGGATGTAAGCTCTGGTGCTTTTTTGTTATTTTTTTAAATAAATAAAATAAAACCCCAGTATACAACTGAATAGGATGAACTGAATATTACATAGAACTGTCAGTGGGACTTCCACAATTCTGGGATTCATGTGGTTTATTCTGAATGACAGTCTTACGATATTGTACCGGTGTCTTATCTATATGGAAGAGTAAATTCCCTCCTTCACTATATTATTTATAAGCTATTACACTGCTGAGACGAAACTTAATGAATCCCAGGATGGTGAAAGTTCCCCTGAAAGTTCTATGTAATATTTTAAGATAGCCAATGATTAGATGTCGTGCTGTCAGTAGTACTCTAGTTCAATGGCTCTCAAAGTGTGGTCCTGGAAGGTATCCATGTGAGCCACATTTTTATCGTTTCTATTTACAGTTCGGTCCGCTGAATAATTTCCACCGGCTAAGTGGTCAGCCTCCGAAAGAACTCTGACAATAACTGCTCTAGTGTTATTATTGCTAATTAGCAATAATGAGTAATGTTGCTCCATCAAGGTAATCAATCTTACATAGTCCATCAGGTGCAGGAAAAAAAACCGGTAGCCGTCATTTTGATAAATACGGGATGACAGATGTGCGCCGATCTTTAGACGACTTGCACGTGTTCCCACTTTTGGACTCTGAAGATATTCTCATAAAAGAGGACTTAATTCAGTTAATTCTGACTTTCCCTCAACTAATGTCCTGCACTCCCACATCGAGCACGGTTTTCTGGTTTTTCTAGGTGCATGTTTTGATCCACCCGTAATTTGGTCAATCACGCAAGTCCTGCATTCTGTAAAATATCCAGATTGATGATTTATCGTGTGAGTCATGCTCGTGTGTCGTGGTTAAACAACGTTGCATCAATTATGCATCAAAAGCGTAAATAAAAGCACCAACATTGCCAGCTAATTAAGTCACACAAGTGAGGGTCTGAGTTTAAAAGGTCTTTACCAGGTGCTGACGGGATATAGGCTATGACAAGATTGTTTTTGTTATTACCTGGTTTTCTGTTCTGTATTTTGGATATGTGAAACTCAACTTGTCTGTGTGTTCTCCTAACATGGGCAATGAGCTTCAAAAAGCATTCTTCCCCAATGCCGTTTCCCAGAGCTTTAAGTTGTTAAGACAAAAGCTCAGACGTTGTTTGAAACCAGCCCAGGTTTATACTACAAGCCCCTCTGCTAGGATACGAAACAATGTTTCTTTTGAGCCATGATCAATGCCAATATTTTCACACAGTAACCCAGCGGCTATATAAAATTAAGACTATTTCAGCAAAGGATTCAGCAGTTCAATGTTAATGGAAGTGTTTTACTCGATGGTGTAAGGAATTAATAAAGTATATGTTCATATGGCTTTCATGTACAAATAGACTCCTTTTCGTTAACCTCCTGTTGTTTTGATGTTCTTACCAGCGAAAATCCATTTGCTTCACGTGGCTTTGCAGTTTCAAGACTGACTATTTAAAAAAAAATCTTAAAAGACAATTTTGCACCTTTAAAGATGGTTGAGTTTTTGTTTGGAATTCTAAATTCACAAATGTAGTCAGTTAAGGATATCATTAAAGTCAGTGAGGTGTTAGTAGCAAGAATGTGTGGCCATGAATATAAATATATAATATTCACCGTCAGCTAGGGATCTCTGTGAATGTTCTGCCTGGTGCCCAGTAGCCTTTTTAGAGCGATGTTTTGGTTTAAAAATTCAGGAAAGAATATAGTTTACAGAACTGCATAATGATATTTTGGTATTTATTTAGATGGTATTCGTAATTTTAAAAAGAAATGTATTTGTTTCTTGGCAACTTTTTCCACGTTGTTCCACACCTATTTTTTTTTTTTAACCTCGTTTTACTCTTCATTACTTCTGCGGAAGCGTTTGCCCTAAAGGCGTGTGGGCTCAAATGCTGAGACAAATATTCAGAAGACAGACGGAATTAGAGGAAACATTAGGAATTTGTTTCCTTCTCCTCTTGTCACCCCGTATCCTAAGCTGGTCGAGCGCCACGCTAAACTCTGCCACAGCTGCTGGAAACGCTCCAGAGCTGCTGTTAAACCTTGACTTTCATCGTCCATAATGGGTGCGTTTACATCTGTCCAATTTCGATGTGCTCATCTGACCCAGGGCACCCTGATTTTCACAGGTTTTTAAGGGACGACGTCTACTTCTCAGTCTTTTATTTGTAATGTTGGGGTGTGCTTTTGCTTTTTCATTCCTGCTACGTAGTGGTCAGGGATAGATGAGGGAGATTCGTTTTTCTCGTCTTACTGGTTTATACCTGTAATGCTGTTGACCCGTACAGAGAAGGGACTGAAGAGATATTGTCATGCTGTGAGGTCGTTAATAAATATTCTTTATAGTATAGGTTTCCTAAGAGACTCAGTTTGTAACAGTTATGTTTTGCTGGGCACTTGGATACAGCTTGGATGGGAGTGTGGTAAGAGTTATACCTTTCAAACATAGTCAAACATCTATCTGTGGTAAAATCAACAGCATGACAGGGAGTTTGTCTCAATAGTATAATGTATACACTTAGGTTTTTAAATATTTAGATTTTTCTTCTTCATTTATGACAAATCCTTGAAAATAAAAACGTCTGGTTTGAACATGATTACAGAAATGATGTTTGTGTATAGCCGTCATTGGAAAACGAGAGTGTATTTGAAAGGTGGCTCATAGGTGCTTGCATTAAATGATCAGGCATTTGCACAAATGTGCTTTCATGGCACGCTTTACTGCTTTAATGTGTTCATGTCTGCTAGCTACCGAAGGCCTGTACGCCTAAAAGAGTTACGCACTTGCTCACCATGCGGTCATCATACACACCTGCTCTAACAGCCTGCCTACAGTCCTCGGGATGGGTCGGGGGGCTTTTTTTAAGCCAGCGAAGAAAAAAACACAAGCGAGCAAAAGATCCTGTGAGCTAATCAACACGGTGACATGTATCAGATATATTAAAATCTAAATGACGCGATCTGACAAGACTTTGTTGTTCCCCCTGGGGGGAGAAAAAAAGCGCAAACTCGGTTAGTTCCCCTCTGCCGTGCATCACCGTATTCAGGAAAAACAAACACCACATGCTCAACACAGCGCCAAACGGGTCGTTCCAGTGGCAGCTCCAAATCAGACCCAAATCAGGTGTCATCGCGTTATTATTCTCGGGGACCCCCGCCGTCCCCGCTGTGCTGTGACGTGTTTGTGAGTGTGTGTGAATGGGGAGGCACGCAAAGATCAGCTTTCTCCTGTCAGCAGCCTGAGTCAGTATTGTTTTGTTTGTATTTGATTTTTTGTCATTCTGTTTTTTTTTTGTGTTTACTATGATCTGATGTGAGGAGGAAGATGAAATAGTGTGAAGTCCCTCAGGGAATCACAGTGATGTTGAGGGGGCCCTTTTGTTGTTCTGACCTAGCTTGTTGGATTTTTTTTCTTCTTCGATAAATCACTCATCTCGGAGCCAATGTTTCCACAATGTGCTCCATCACCTACCAGACAAACAGAGGTCCGTCTATGAGATAAAAGGGGGTGCCATTCATCTCTAGTGGGTTTATAACATCGCCTGCTCGACAGCAGCTGAATTCAGCAGATGGTGGTAGCTTTCAGTAGCTAAGACGTTAATTCGACACTAACTGTGAATGTCCTTAATAGGAGTGTAGAATAAGAAATGAAACCAACAAAAACCATGCTAATGAAAGGATACTGAACATAAATGTCAAGACCGCTACATTTTTTAAAGAAAGGGGTTTAATGATTTACAAGGACACCTTCCACAGTGACAAAACACAGAATGACCCAAGATCAGTCCTTTTTCCATTGCGTGTGTGTATATAAATACGTTTATTTTATTTTATTTATACATTTTTATTGGGCTATATTTGAGATTATAAGAACTATTTTGCTTAAATAGCGTGCATGGCAATGAAACCTGTTTCTCCTGGATTGCAGCGATTCCTGTAAAGGTTATTCTGGTATTTTCCACCCTGGTTCTCCTGAATCCCCTGGATTGTAGTGGCAGTCTCTCCTGACGTCACTGTGAGGTGTTTATTTCTTGTCTTGGAGATCTGCAGCTGAACATCATACAGATTCAAGGGCTTCTCGCTTGTTGTTAGAAAACAGACTGTATTTAATTAGGTCTCAAGCCCTTTTGTTTAATTATGTATATTTATGGCAGAAAGAAAAAGAATGAAACATGGATAAATTATATTGACAGTAGGATGTCAATAATTGAGGCATTTATATAGTATCTTGGTTCAATTTTGTTTTGTTGAGGTCCTCACGTGTATTTTATGTTTTTTTTAAGTTTTTTTTTAAACTTAAAAAAACCTACCATCTCTTATCGTTCAGGATAAATAAATGAAAACAGCATTTCTCAGGACTCAGTTTTGGCCTAGCACCACCAGTCATTGTACAGATTGACAGTGAGTAAATTCATTATTTGTATAGTAGTTCGAGCATGCCACGTACATTTACTTGGGAAGCTGTATTCCGCACTGAGGAATTAACAGATTTTTTTTTCTCCACCTTTTCTGGTGGTGTGGTCACACCTGACTGAAACCGTGGCAAGTCATTTGGGTAAATGTCCCAGAATGCACCCTGATGAAGGTTGTGCACAGCAGAAATGTGTTGGCGATCTGCTGCTTTTTAATGTTACTTTAATGTTTGGACGTCGGAATACATACAGTGCCTTGGAGTTTTTTGGCCATCTTCACCGATACACTGTCAGTTTTAATTTCAGTTTATATGCCAATTGCCGTCACCCTCACAGTTGCCTCTTGCTCAATTATTCAGTTAGTGTCGGTAAATAATTAACTGACGAAGTATGTTCTGTTCGATCCGTTTTTAATTTGTGTTTTAAAATGTAGAGGCTAGTAATTCTGACGTGTGTTAGAGCCATTAAAGAAGGCATTATTGCATAGCGTGTATGATTTACTGTTCAAACATGCTGTAGATAATATTTCAGAGCCTGTGCAAAATTTTTATCTTATTGGCTTTAAAAAATAATCTAGTTTCTTTTCCATTAAGAAACTCTTTTTTAGACCTCAAGATCCAGATGAAATTGAACATTTTTCCAAAATGAATGGACATGAAGTTATGAGGTATGCATAGGTTATGAATAATGCGTTATTCCACTTGCAGCCCAAATAATGTACTTAATAGATAACGGTTGATTACATAAGTAAGGCTTAAACCAGTAAGGTTTTATGGCACTGTCTTTAAACCATGCTACCACAGGGAAATCAGACAGGAAAATAATCCTCTTTTATTGACAAGATGAAAAACAAAATCCTCTATTCATTCAGCACTCGGCGCCACGCGCACACGTAGCCAGGACGCAAAAAGAGAAAAAAAGCATGCTTAAACTCTGCTCAAAGTACCTTACACTGTTTGTTTCAAACAGTCCAAAGCTAATTCAGTTAGATGACTTTGCATTTATATTCATTTCTTTGGGACAAACTACTGTCATGTACACTATAGTTTTCAGTAGCACTGCTAGCATGGGTTTATGGTCTAATAGTTGGCTAATATTTTTTTGCCTGACATAATATTCCTCCCTTTTAAAATATGAAGAGAAAACCCAGTGCCTAATGGGAAAAACTGGAAAATTAATCCCTGACCCCAGAGAACTCCTGGAAAATGGCATAGCAGTAGACACATAGACACGTTTTTAATTCAAAATGACAGTTTGTTACTTGGAATGTAGAAAGATGACTTTTGGGGTTCGTAATGGATCAGTTGTGTAATTTGTGCTTAAGAGGCATATAATTTGATTTTTTTGTATTTGAAGGAAACGGCACAGACTCAACAAGCTTATCAAATTTAAACAGAGAAAACGTTTACAATTGTGATCTATCTAAGTTACTTGCAATGTGTACTTGGGTATTTAAATACATTATGAGAATTCTATTTGCTCGGGCTAGGCATATCATAAATTATCACTCGTGCAATCAATTGTAAACCTAAATTGTGCATTAGTCAAACAACACCTGTTTTAAGATTTCAGTTTAAATGGAATTTTGAATCTAAAGTTGTAAGGCGTAGCAACATCTTGTAAGAATGGCCTTATAGGTCTCAGTTTGGAAACAGTATTACAAATCCCATAGAAAGTCCAAAATCTCCGTTAGACATGTCTTGACCTTTTATAGAGGGCTCTGTGTGACCTTGAATGTAATATGGATATTAACCGTAGAATGTAAATCCATGTATTTTGGATGTTGATTGTAAATCACGAGTTGCAGTGAGGCAACTCCCTTTTCATTAGCAGACAGTCTGTAATGGCAGGTTGGCAAGGAGTGTCCAGCTGTTGGCGTATCCTATGGAGAAGGGTTACAAATTATTCACTAGCTATCACAGTAAACACTTCTATCTGAGAGAGGAATGCTGCCTGCAGCTCAGCCTATTAGGGCAGTCATTTCCCCGACAGCACAACCAATCAAATAATTTTGCTCACAGCCCATATAAAGGTTACACATTTCCTCCCACTAATGTTATACAGTCAGTTCTCGCAGGTTTTACCTATAAGTTAATGGCACTATATGTCCGAATCTCAGAATTTGAAACCTGGAAACTGAGAAAGTGGTATTTCATCGAACAGAATAGATATGTTAGTATTGTTACCACTACATATGTTAGCTTCGCTGTGCTTAGTTATCTGTTATAAGGCTTACTGTTCTTCATTTGTGGCTAAAGCATAAGATCTGAGATAGCGGGATCTTATCTGTTCTGTCCGTGTAAAATTTGTCGGAATCAAATTAATCTTTTGTGATTGACAATTTAGCTGAATAATTAAAACATGTGCAAAATAACTGAAATAACTTTCTGAAACCTCTGTACAGCACACTTCAGAAGAAAACCAAATTGAAGAAAAAAAATCTTCTTATTGAATATAAAAACCCAATCATTTCAAAGTGGCAGCTGTGATAAATGTATTTGGTTCTGCTGTATGATAAGGAAATTACACTTGTTTCCTGGAAAGCTCATTGTTATTCCTATTCAACTCACTACCAATAAGGGACATGGTTCAATGGGGACAGTTGTTTGAAATTAGAATTACGTGCTACACCATTTCACAGCTCAATGGTAAGATCTTCTCTGTGTTTATAAGCAGGTCATCAATGGAACTCATGCTTGCTGTTCCAGTATGACATGCGAAAACGGTCCACTCTGTCATCATTTTGAAGCATTTTCCGTCTCTTTGAAGAAGATAAATTGGAAATGTGCATAGCATGCATCAAACTGACAGTTTTTTCATTTAGTTGCATGCAAAGCATTATGGACGGTAACGTATCGGAAGGAGATGTTGTTGTTGACTGACATGTTGGTGTCCACAGCAGGCACGCCATAGGACAACAATATGTGAAGGAATAGTTTTTGAACAGATTTACTTGTAAGATACGGGTAAATGGGTTGTTTAATAATTTTAGAATTTATGGATTGGAACTGCTATGCTTTTCTGTATGTTTGTGTGCGACTGGCTTCAAATGTTCAAATATTTGCATATTTTTGAAAGATGTGTTATATGAATTACTTCCAGGCCTTGGGGTGTGATCCATCATAAATATTGAAATACGCACACGGTAAACAAATGACTAATCTTTATTTGTGCTACGTTTTGTGTATTTTGTCTCCGAGCACATTTCGTTTACCCCCTTGGTTAACATAATATCACCACTGTCAAACAGTTGTGAAGTAATTAGGGGGAAAATGTGAATCAATACATCGTGAATGCGACCTCATGTCTTATTCTCAAGTGGATGAGAAAAACCAGCCTAAACAGAGACCACCGGGCCCTTGAACCCGAAATAAACTCTTGCGTAACTGCAGTCTGTGCTATGCAGAACATCGGACATTTTGGCAGTTGTGAAAAGAACATTGTGACTCCTTACTCTTTTTACAGAGATTGTATTTGGCATGTTTATATAAGTAATATAGGCCCAGTAAATTAAAAAGCTATTTTTTTTGGTACGAAGAGAGCCAACAACAGATGACTTTATAATAACTTTCATTAAATGATTACTTTAAAAAAATTATTCTAAAATGTAATATGATTATTAATGAGAGTTCCCTCGAGATTCTCTTTCTTTCTGACCATCACTATTTGCAATTTCACTACAATCAATCAATAGTAGATGGTATAGACTCTGGAATCAAAATAAACCAAGTAAATAATTTATAGCTCTGTAGTTATAAACTATAGTTTTGGGGTTTATAACTATACAGTTATACCTTTGTTATTCCAAACATTGTCTTAATTTAGTTTGACTCATTGTTAATCAGTGTTCTGAACTGCATAACTTTGGTTTTCTTGATAATCGATGCATTATAAGCAAAGCGCTTTGGTTGACATTAGTATTTATTTTATTTTGACAAGATGTATTTTTTAACCATTTAATGAATGAATAACGGACACTTTTCTTTAAGGCAGAAAAATAGGTGATGCATGCATACAAGAGTTGTAAAGTTGTGCATGTGTACATGTGCACTGTTCTGTAAATGTTTAATTGGCGTTTGGTTTGTTTAGGGCCTGCAAGCTGCTCTGTGCAGTTGCATTTTTTTAATTGGAGTGGTCTAGTATGCGTTCCTGTCAAAATTGACCTTTTTGTGTCTCAATGGTGTATTGAGTGACATTCCATGTTAATTGTGTATGCATTCAGTATAACTAAGGCTCAGATTCATGGAAGAAATGTTTCCCATTAGCCTTTCTCCTGAACCCTTCTGTGCCACTGTCTGTGTACGGAGAAAACGCGTTTCATATGCTATCAGACTGAGCATTATCACAGTTATGTAGCTATGGTATGTAGCTGGATTAAATATTTACCTTGCAGTGGAAACGGACAACTACAACCCCATCTCTGTCAGTTCACAATCGGCCATATGCCCCAGTTGCATCAACTGATTCTCTTCTGGAATTGTTCCCCAAACATGGCAGTAAGAGTTTGCTTTTAGGGCAAATTATGTAGATATTTCATGATTTAAGTAATAATTAGTAAGGACACTTTTATCACGTGGCCGTCATTTTACCCTCTGCTGTTATATTAATGTAGGCTCAGCAGAGTTATTTTTAATATACGTGCTAAAATGTTTATGGCTCCACATAATCTTTGCTTTTTTTCATCTTATATGCGTCATGTGCTATGCTGCAAAACTGAGTATATTATACATGCACTTTTGAGCATAAGTGCAGTGCTAATAATTCGGTTCTATTTCGAATTCCATTTATTGATGCAGTGTGTTGTTTTATGTTTTTTTTTTTTTTAATGTTCAGTTATAGAGATGACTGTTTCTGATGAGTAAGATGCTCTGGAAAGTACTGATATCTCCATAGCGTTTATGGGAGGCGTCCTGCTGAACCTGTGACCACTTAAGTTTACTGCCAACAGCTTGAGAATGTTGCTGCTGTAAAGAGTAGTTTCATTTCATTCATTTAAGTGACGCGCATATGAAATGAACAGTATGAAAGAAACATCATTTTTGCAAATTATATTTATTAAATTATTTTATTCTTCGTCGGCGTAATTTTATTAAATAAAATTTAACAACACTAAATGGATTTTCAAGAAAGACTGGGACCGGCCATTTGGTAACCCGCTAATCGCACTTTACACGGTAGTCTATAGCATTTTCTTAAAAAAAATATTGTAGAAAACTCTATTAAGTACAATTTCATTAATTGTGATTAGCAGGTTGTCAAAACATTGATTCCTTTTCAAGCAGGTATCTCCTGTTCCACCCTCAATTGTTTGGAACTTGTTTTTCTGGAATACCAGTGTTCTCTCGGGCATGTTGAATAAAACTGTTTAATAAAACAGTTGCTCAAAGCATTGGAGTGCATAAGTTATTACATTACAGTGATTTTGTTAAGACAAACCAAAATATTGCCAGACAAAATTAATCGGCAATTACCCGATGAATCAAAATACAATCACTGCGTCAGCTATGTTGATTGCATGATTAAAACATTATGTGTCGGTGCCAAAATTAAATAGATAGAATTACGTAACTGTCATGAATGTCTTTTATCATAACAACAATAGATAACTGTACTTGGTATGTAGCTGCATTTGAAAGACTCTTTCCTCACCCTGCAGTGCTTAGCAAGGTATTTAATTGATATGCTATTAAATGATATTTAAAAATGTTGGCCCAGCAAATCAACAGAATAAAAGCACTTAAATATCCCATACCAAGTAAAATGAATACAGATGTATTAGACTTTTTTCCCCCCCGGATAAATGAACATTTAAGACCCAATGTGTAAACCAGTACAGGTTCCCTTTTATATTTGCACATGATTGAGCTAGAAGCAATAACAATGAAAAGTACATGCTGTCTTGCTGTAGGACATGCTGAGAGATTTCAAGGAGGACTGATTACCTTCAGTCTCTTATCAGCTGCAGTAAGTTGTTATTAAAATTTTTAATAAACTACATAAACGTTCTTTTACATGCGGGACGAGATCGCTCCTGGGACTGTGACATGACTCCCTGGAGTTGAGATTAGAGTATGATTAGTTACCTGAGCTATGGGCCAGGGTCAAGCAAGCTAATAGTTTCTCTTGTAGGAGTTTGTGCCCTGTGCGCAGCGGTTAAGGAACCAGGTTTCTATTCTCAGTCAGGGGTCCAGTGTGTCGAAACGCGTATGTTAAATTGGTGACATGTGACGAGGAACTTTCGGACGCCTGCCTGTCACTGGGCTGACGGTGTTTAGAGGGAGATTGTAGTGGAGCTTGTTCAGGTAGAGTGAGTTACAGTCGGTGATGTCACTCCCTGGATTCGAAGACTAGCGTATGATTAGTTACCTGAACTAGGGACTTTGGTCTTTAGCTCAACGCTCATCATTTCTCTTGGGTGGTGTCTATGGGACCTGGGTTTGATTCCCAGCTAGGGGTCCGGCATGCCGAAACAATTGGTGACAGTGTGTCATAGCTCATATATGGGGGATACAAGTCAGTGTTTAATGAGTCAGTGTCCTTTCCTGTTCTTCCCCATTTCTGAAGTGAAACACACTTTTAGCTTCTTTCAGAAAAGATCCATCCTTCCTATCCTTCAGTACAAACAATGACACATCGATACCATTGGGCATAGAGTAGATGCCTTTGTGTTTTTGAATTATTATAGTCAGGCACGAAGGGAAACTGACCAATAGAAATGCAGGAACTATCCGTTTTTATAATAAATAAGCGGATGGGCTGTACCTGGTAGGCTTATGGTTGAAACCTGACAGCAGGATATTATAATTAACAGTGTCAAATGCAAATCCAGTTCAAAAAGTATATTGAGTACCTGAGTACCTGTAATTAATGGGGTACAACCGGTTCAAGAATTTTGTCCAGGAACGTACGATTTTAAATAGGTAACTGTTCAGTGTCAGGATCCAGGTTCATATGGTGGTTTTGAGGTTCATCTAGAGATTCATATGGTGGTTTTGAGGTTAATTTAGGGGTTCATATGGTGGTTTTGAACTTCATCTAGGGGTTCATATGGTGGTTTTGAGGTTCATCTAGGGGTTCATTTGGTGGTTTAGAGGTTTAGAGGTTTATCTAGGGGTTCATATAGTGGTTTTGAGGTTCATCTAGGGGTTCATATGGTGGTTTTGAGGTTCATCTACTTGTTGATGAAGCCCACCCAGAAGCATACAAAGGCTCAGTAGCAGTATTCCTTTCTCAGGTCTACTTTTCAAATTTTTTCGTTCATCTGTTTCTTGGTCTATACCTCTCTCTCTCTTTTCGATTAAAATAAATTAGCTTTATTTGCATGAAAATTAATTTGTATTGCTAAAATGCCCAAATATAAATTTTAAAAATGATAACAACGTTAAAAATAGCCCCCTCTCTCCAACTCTCTCCTCTCTCAAGGTCACTCCCATTAAATTTGATTGGTTATCGAACAAACAGCAGCTAATTACAATTAGTTAAAGGAAATTATGGGCATGTACAAACTGCACACAAACGTGAGATGCCTCATCTAAACAGGCACAGCAAACTGTTAGTATTACTGCAAGCACACACTGGGAATTGTAGTTCAATATTTCAGGAAGAATGGGGGCAATAAATTCCAGACATTGTTAGATATTTATAAAAACCTTGGCCAGACAGAGATTTAAAGGCTGAAAAAGAGAACGTGTCCCAGAAAAACCTGACGTATGGTAGCCCTTAATAATGGCAAATGTTGAAATCCAGGCTTCAGGCAGACTAACACACTCTTTTTTTAATGGGAAAAAAAATATTGTCAGTTTGGTGTTAAAAACTGTACATTGATAGAATCAATTTTACTTTAAAAGTAATATACACATTTTTTTGTCATTCTTCTGTAGAGTTAGAAGAAGCAAAATGATCCATGCTTTAGAGGAACTTTCTGATGAAAAATTGATATTTGGGATTGCTTCCACTATTACTAATGGCCATTTTATAAAGATATAACTGCATTCGGGGATTCCTGTACTTATGAGGTGATCTGTATAGGCCTTCATGTGGACAGCAGGTCTAATGTTCTTGGACAGTGTTTCAGTTGTTTCTCAATATTAAAGATGTTTTAAAAGGATGTGTGTTGTTCAGCGCAGCAGCATAACGATCTGATTTGTATTCAGAGAAAGAGGCACTTTTGAAAGATGGCAGCGGTCTGAAATCCATAAAGCGTCTGTGACAAGCATACGAATGCTGATTTGACCGGAGGGAGAAAACGGAGCCAACAGCGCTAACGTTACACAAAGCCACGTTTCGAGCCAAATTAATACCGGCGAGGAAGAATAACGGCAGGCTACCGACACGATTTGATGTTCAGCCGATGAGAAATTGCAGGGTTCTTGTAGTGGGATTATTAAGGGACCCCAAGGGTACTGGGAAGGTGTAGTGTGAAATTTTTTTGCATAATTTACTAAGATGCTTCACGAGGGAATAGGCTTATAATAATAGTTAACTGGTGATGTCCAATCTTTTAAAATGCTTTGGTTATTCAAATAGCCTGAATGGTTCTCAATAATATATATTTTCTATTATGAAAAGCAGATTATATTTACTTCCTCCATGTGGACTAATATGGATCATATGTTATGATACACCCTACCTGAAAATGAAAACTGCAGGGGGGTGGGGTACCACCACATTAGTAGGGATTACTTGCAATGAAAACGTTTACCAGATGTGAAATGAAGCACAAGTTTGGGTATCAGTGCGCATCTATAAAACCAAGACACTTTAGTAATGAAGAAACCAGCAGCTTTTTCAGTTTTTCACCCCCTCCCCGTCTCGGCTTGGCCATCTTCATTGCTTTGGATCTGACTGTGATCCCATTTGCAAAGCCGCACTCAGGATCATCAGTCTAATGCTGGCTGGCGGGTCTGTCTCCGCCGGCACCCTGCCATGCCCGTGAATTAAGGCTTTCTCAGGTGTCGTAGGAATTCTCCCATACATGGGTGGGCAACCGTGGTCCTCAAGGGCCGCAGCATCATTATATGGAAAGGAAATCCCCCTCCCCCTGATGCTTAGGGTGCACGTGAGTGGTAAATTGGAGGGGAACTCTTAAACAGGGGTAGCACCCCCTAGTGGACCACGGAAGTGCGGCGTCAAGTGCGATTTTTTTCTTTGCTTAGAAACTCCATGACTTTCCTTCTTTAATTCCGCGACAACCTCATTGTGTCTGGAGAATAAAATCTACTTTCCATAGTCGATCATTCACGTTAAAACTCTCTGTTTTGGGGAAGGGGGTGTCCGTAACCAAAGATTGTATTTTGGCAGGGGGGCTCTAAGACTTGCTGGACTCACTCACGGCACATTTTAGTTTGTAACCCATTTCTGTTGGTACCCGTAAAGTATTAGTTTTAGCGTTGGTGAATTTACTATTTGTGTTAATTTTCTCAACTCCCATTTAGTGTTTTGTTCTCTAGGATGACATTACTCTTCCCACTTTAAAAAATTCATGCATGAATTCTAACTTATTGAAACGACTATTACAAGAGGGGAAACATTTTAGCTCATTTTAAAATGCTTAATGTTTCTCCAGTTGTGTATTCACATGACTGTCTTTGAGGATAGTGGAAATTATTTTTACAATTTTCAGAACCCTCTTGAGCATTCCTAATATTGTAAAAAAAAAAAAAAAAAATGTGTCAGAGAGATTTTGTGAAACCAAGATTTATCTTTCACTCCCTCAGGTCTTGTCTTCCCAAATGAGTGTATTCCATTACTGTGCAGCTGCAGGCCTGTGTGATTCACAACACCTAGAGAATTGTACACACCACAGTAAGATCAGGGAACGTGCAAGATGTTTTAATGTTTTAATCTGCAGTTTCTGAAGGGCTAGGCTGTTAGTGAATTGAGTTCAGTGAGAGCTTTGTGAAAACAAGGATACGTGTTCCTCGGACAAAACTCGCCGGTTCTCCGAGAATCTTACTCTGAGATGTTTGCTGGTTCCCTTGTATTCTAAGTTGTATGTAAGTAATACATAGCCTCCTGTAGTCAACTCTGTGTAAATGTGTGGTTCTGTTATGAAATGAGGTTGCACATAGTTATAATGTGATATCAATAATGGATTTACCAATTAAAAATTGTATTTTTACGTGTATCAAATGCCCTACCCAAGTATACCAACTATTTGAAACAGTTTAGGTAAAGTACCTTTTGTTCAGTGTGTGCAACGGCAGTGTCAGCAGATTTGAAAACGCAGCCCTTTGGTCTAGAATCTAAAATCCACATTGCATGGGTGGGATGCTGGTTTGATCTGAATGTTTGACAAATCACATAAGTGCACCAAACCATTTAAAACTCTTTAAATCCACATTACGTCATGCCCCTTCTGTTACCCAAGTGAAAAACATTCAGACAAATGCAACGGTCTACATTTCTCAATGAAAACTCAGTCTTTAGTTCTTTGTGCACTGGCCTACCCTCAGCTCATCATTCTCAGGGAAGCTGTTGTAATACAGTTGTAAGAAACATAAGCATTTCATCATCATTATATCATCTGAGGTTGGTCTTTTCCCCTAGACGGATCAGATACCTTCTTCTCAACCGCATTAAATTTCCAGTTGCTGGATTTGTAGGTAAGGGCATTCCATTTTGGGTGTTTGGCTAACGCAATGACTGGTAACCCAACGAGGCCACAAATACCCTCGGTTTGAATGTAAGCAGGACCACAAACGAGCTAAACGTGAGCACAATAAAATTGTTTCAAAAAGGATTTCCATCATTTTAGAACTAGCGGGGAAGCAACTTTACGACGTCGCGGTAACTAAGTTGACCACTCTCCTCACGTTGGTGCTGTGTGCCACGAGCATCATTAAAAGCACTTAGCGTTTGATTTCCACAGGAAGCAAACTGGCAGGCGACACCCAACATCTGCCTCTTCATTCGGTGGTTTTATTTAGCACTATCAAGGCAGTGGCATGTGTTCTGCTGGTCTGTTTATATTGCCGGCTTTACAGCCTGTGCTGTATGAGATCTTTCTTTATGAAAAATAAAATGAAGAAATTTTGGAGACGGAGTCCAGATCTTTCTTTGAAAAGCCACTTTTTTTTCTTTTCTTTTTTTCTGCGTTGGTAAAATGTTTATTTTGAGAAACGGAAGAAAGCGTTCTCACCCAGGTGGGTTGCTGCATTTGAATAAATTGCCATAAGTATCATTTTATTGCTTTGAGCAAACGTGAACCATAACGTATAGACCAGAGGGGGATGTCGACCAGAAAGGGATTAATTAACGGAAGAGACCTTAATGTCCTTACAGGACTGAAATGGACACTGAGTCATAAATGTTACACTAGATCATTTAAAAAAAATCAATGGAACTTCTGTAAAGCAAATCATAAAAAAGAGTCTTAGGAAAAATGCCCGTGTTATCACCTGTAATTTGTCTTATTGGAGAAAATTAAAAGTTAATACCAGGTTAAGAATATAGTGGCTGGATTACTACATAAAAACTGGATATACACTCACAGATAGAATATAAAAGGAGAGATCACTATGAGGGACAACATGTATTGTTAAGTCCATTACAAATATGCTTTACGTTCCACATAGTTGCAGCTGCATACTGAATGAATGTAAGTTCAGGGTCCACCTGGCATTGCCGCTCACTACTATAGAAACAACCCAGAAGTCAATGCAGGTCACCGGTAGACAGTGAAAAACCAGATGTTGATGCCATTTTTAAATACGGCTATGCTACGTCAGCCTCGTAATTAGGCGTACAGTAGTAGGCAAAAAACACCTCCGTGGTTCGCCTTGGACCAAGATTCAGGGCTTTGTCTGACACTGCAGCCCTGGAAGGTATGTGTATGTATACTGCACAACGTGAGAATGTGGGAGTTCAGAATGACATGCCCTATTAAATCAGCCTGCAGAGTCGCTGGCATCATCTCAGTGTGCGGTGCGTGAAAATGCCTGTCCGCGGTGGGCTCTCCCCCCTGTGCCCAGTCTGCAAAAACGCTAATTCAGCGCGTATAGGTTTCATTCGTTTGAATAGAATTTGTCTGATTGTGCTCGGTGTCAATGGTGAATAGTTAAGAATGGAGGAAACGGTAATGCCTGCAGGTACAATGTTGTGCCTACAATTTGCGGATGAGTAACTGGGTCAAGTTAAGGAGGGCACTTGTTATGACTTAATTCTCTGTGTGGTAGATTCTTCCTGTCGAGCCATTCAGGGAAAAAAAAAAAGGATCTGTTGGAATTAATTCAGTATTTTATTTGCGTGCGTGTGTGCGTGCGTGCGTAGATAATCAAGTGGAAAATTATTTTAAAATGGTTTTAATTAGTTTAATCGCCCTACACCTTTTTCATGATACCAAAAATTATTTTTCTAACCCACCCTTTTACACACCCTAACATGAATTGGCACACAGAGATGCAATGATTGTCTGAATCGAAGGTACTGAAGCCTGAATCAACTCTCTTGTGTTATGCTGTGTGTACTTATTATCTTATTATTGATAGTGTTGTGTGCATCAGAGGCATAATTTAACGGATAGGGCAATCAATAATGCTCGATATTTGTAGGAAAGCCTTTAAAGTCCAGTATAATCTAACAATGCCCCCTTGTGGAAATATATGTTTGATAACAAATGCATTACCCCAGCGAAACGCATGGCGGGACAAAGGTGGAACTTGGGAGGGTTTTGAATACCCCTATATATATATATATATATATATATATATATATATATATACACACACACACACACACACTTAAAACGACAAATACAACCATTAAATAAATAAGAGAAATAAAAGGTGACTACAGTTGTTTGTTTGTGTTAATGATTATATTAGTGGCACACATTTTTCCATTGAATTTGCACTCATTGGCAAGTGTAGGCCAATCGCTAATATTAGCTTCTATTAGGTTAGTGACATCAAACATATATTCATACCAATATTTAATAAGAAGAGGCACTTCTTATATGAAAATTAAGTTTGACATAAGCTGATAAGCTTCCAGAAACCCCTCATCAGGCAATTTTCTCAAATAGCATGTGTGATGCAAAAGTGTTACCTGTAGCTTATGCCATAACACCAAGGACTTTACTCTGCATTGGGTTATATTTTACTAGTTGGCATTACCATAGGAAAGTTTTTTTTTTTACTGATGAAGCCTAATGCTCATTTATTCCTATTGCTATTTAAACATTACAATGGGCTTTCTTCCTAATTTAGCTTGCTTAAGACAGTGGTACCCAACCACCAGGGTCGCAACCCAAATTATGATTTGGTTCCCCGATGCTTTGACCAAATGCCTACGGTTACTTACAGAAACGGTGTCATTGTATGGACACAATGGAGGAAAGGCTTGATGATGCAATAAAATATGCCATAAAGGAGGTGGCCTCCCCACCTCCCCAATTTAAAAACAATGCCCTTCAACAAAATATAAACAAGATGTTTTCCTGGTAGGAGGACAACAATACACACTGAGAATCCAAAAACGCATAATGGAAAACTAATCACCCATTCTCATCTATTATGTATGCTTTAGCAGATCGTCTATTATCTAAATATTTAAATAGCAGAAGGCAGGCGGGGTCAAATAAGTATCCTTTAACAAATTATGGATAACATGTGGGCCCTTTTAGGCAAGTGCCCTCTTCTGCTGCTTATTCATTTCTGATGACCTTTTCTTTTCTGACTAAACAAATGTTACGTTAGTCATTTTCTCCCTAAACGATCATTTAGGACCGTTTAGATGCACGAAGAAAGATGCTGCTGAACTTATTAATTACTAAAGACTAAGACTTATTAAAGACTAATAGACTACACATAATAAGGATATGAATACATATATATCACCTTCATCTTTTTGCATGGAAGGTATATATTGTGGTGAACTGAGGGGAAGTTTTGTGGAAAAGAGGCATGTAATGGAGAAAGGGCTACTTGTAATGGACCCATGGCAGGCCATCTGCTTGGCTTCTCCTTACCTGATTTAACACCTGAAGAAAATCGATGATCTGCAAGCTCTACTTGAACACCACTCCGGGATTTAGTTGTGTGGAGTAGCCGTGTGGAGAATAGCAGACATTACCAGTTTGCTTAATTGAAAGCAATTATTGGTGAAGACCCTGATTGTTTGGAGAACCTGATTTCTGCTTGTCTGGGAGTCTGGCTGGGATTTTGGGACGCGGAATGGACTTGTGGTAACCTGAATAAGCCTGCTGTTTGTTAGCCCCGACAACCTGCTTAGCAGTTCCAGTGTTAGTTAGGTTTCATAGGAGAGGTAGTCTCCCTCTCTGAACATCTGTTATCTTAAGTCACGAGTAAATTGCTGTTCCCTTTCAAATACAAAACTTGAAACATCACTGATGGGTTATTTACCCTTTAAAAACCCAGGATTCTACCCAATAGAACCCAACATTTTACAAATCGATTGTATCGCGCCGAGTCGCTCGCTTTGTTTATTTATTATTTTAATAAAAATAGTCAGCCCATTGCGGCCTTGTATGCCTGCGACTTGCGTGGTCATCCTTTCTGGTGTCTAACGAGCGATACCTATCATCTGGAGAATTCAACAGGTTGACAACCATTTCAAAAGTTTTACCATTGTGTTCAGGACTTGTCCAAAAGTAAAGCGGCCAAGTGTAAGAAGTGAAGTCAAGTGAAGCGACATCCTTAGTGATGATGTCTCGAACTGTGGTCATCTCCGATTTCCTGAAACCTACACTGCATTCAGCTGACTTCGAATTGGGTTGCAGGATGACCCTCTTGCCGTAGAAGCTGTTTGCCGACAGTAAACACGTCGTCCCTCTCACACCCCTTGAACTGCTATTTATTAACAAAAGCCTGGCCTACTGTGCACTCAATGATTGCAGTGAGCTTTATAGCCCTATACACATCACTGTCCTTGATTACAACTTTATTTTCTGTGTATTTCCAATGTTTTATTTCCTGGGGAAATAATATAGTAAGTGTTTGATTATTGGTGTTCCGGAACATGCCAGACTTTATAAAATTGTGGAGGTATGTATGGTGCCAAAGCTAAATAGAAAAAGATAAGTGTATATTGAAAAAGAAATGCCTATTGCCGGCTCGTGGGACAAGAGTGCCAAAGCAAAAAATAATAATTCAGTTTTACATTTATTTTTCGGTGCCAGTAGAGGGCTCCACCCATGGCCCACCCATGGCCCGTCTTCAGGGGAGTGGTGAAATCTATTTCCTTTTCATTCTTTTTGCTCAACTCAACGGCAAAAAGTAAAGAAAAAAGGGTTTTACTTTTTCAATTTAATTTAGGAAGTTTTTGCGCCATGTTACGGCAACGTAAATTGGGATTGCTATTTCTTTCTCGTGTTTCCTGTGAACCTATAATTAAAACGTTTTGTTTGTAGTTAGTTTTGATACCTTTGGTCTTCCATATGGAGATACTCTCCATATTCGTGCTTTGGAAAGTGATTACGATATTTAATATTGAAAAATGTAATTTATAATGTGCTCTACCCTTTTTATCATGTTGGACGAAGTGATTTAATAATAGACAATAATCGAAGCTGTTTTCCGGGCCACGGGGTCTAAGGTTTTCCTGATTTATATGGTGTGATGCTGTTAAGCAGGCCAGTATGGGTCTCTGGACGGTTTGTGACAGAGTGATTGCTGCAGCCTCTTAAATGCAGCGCAGAAGGGTAATGATTAGATGGAGAAAGGGAAAAAAAGAAGAAGTTTGGCTTAAGATGTTCGGTTCAGTGTCTACTAGACCAGTGAAGTCCTTTGTTTACAATGCATTTTTAAATGTAAATGGGGATGTGAATACACAATATCAGGGGCACTATCATCTGGTTTTTGTTTTGCTAAACCCACAATTATTAATTTTGATCAATTTTTGATCAATTGATTGTTTCGAGGGAATGCTGAAGTTAGGTTATTGGCAGTCCAAGAACAGTGTGGCCTGCACCTAAGTTTACAGTTCAACAAAAGCTAATTTATGCAGAACGTTAGCATATCAAGACTGATTATTATGTCCCTGTGAAAGTATATTCAAAAAACAAAACAAAAAAGATTATTTATTGGTTTAGCTGTTGTAGGTATCAGATGTGATACTTTGACAATTTGACAGTTTGTGTCCTCCATCCGCAGAACATTGCAGCGCTGTCAGTGGTTTTTTTTTACCCAAACCAATAATAGCAGTATAGATGCATTTTATTTCTGGATGGCACAGACCACTGCCATTTTCCTGCTGATGTATGCTAAGCTCACTACTCATAGTTTATAATACTGAGTTGTTTTTGTGCTTTATTTCTATATACTCAAACAAATTATTTATTAATTATATAGTAAAGTGTGTATTTTCTGTTTTCTAGCTAGCTTCCAACTGAGCTTATTAGCCATGTGATTATCCACCTGTACACAGGTACAATGAGGTACTATTCAGCAATTCACTTACTTCGGGTGAAGGACAGAATTAAGCCTCCATACTGGTTACGCACTGCCCTCCTGTGGTCATACTTTGGTATTATACAAAGGCCTCCAATTGTAATTGATTAGCAGCATTATCGTAATCCGTCATTCGGGAACACATAGTAATACTTCAAATAGCGAACGATGTTGGCCAGTAAAAAGGTGAAAGCTATATACATTGGTTTACCCACGGGACATGTTTGGCAATGACTACATTTTGGTGATACAATTTATAATAACACTCTGACAGTTTGAGTTTTTGAGGATCAGAGTGCAAACATGACAAAGAAGATGGTATAAACCAACTGATTGTGTGTTTCCTTTTTCTTTTTTTTCAGGTTGTGCTAGTCTTTGCACTGAGCATCGGAGCGCTTGTAATATACTTCATAGACTCTTCTAAGTAAGTACTATTCTATTTCTGTGGTCAAACGTTTATAATGTTACCTATTTTAGCCATGCGATATATTGTGCAAGCTAATTAAATACTTAATTAGGGATTTGTTTGGTTCATTTAGCTATATGTCTCTTGCTGTAAACATGTCTATTACAAAGATGGGAAATTAAAAATGTAACTCATTAACTCACGTTAGTTGTGTGTGTATATATATCTATATATATATATATGTGTGTGTGTGTGTATTCTGTATAATATTTACCTGTATTTCATTAAGGACTCCGTAAAGTAATTAAAATTAAGACAACGACAATTAATTTGAGCTGAACGCACAGTATGAATTCCTACATAGGCTGGTTCCTTCATATCATTCTACAATGGTGTAAAGACCCTAAAGAAATTCTGTTTTATAAAAGTGTTATTTAGTTATATGTGTGCATTCTGTATGTTAAGACCTAGATATGTATTTATTTACCTCTTACAATACCATATGAAGACTATGTGTAACTCTGTAAAAAACAAATGTATATTTCTAGATATTTACTGATAAAAAATAATAATATTTCACCTATAAAATATCTCTTCTCTACCTCTCAGCTGCATAATTATAAGGTTTTTTGTCAATGGAAATGGGCAACATGAAGCGGTTTCCATGACAACTGCAGGCAAAATTACCTCTTGATTTGTCTTCTTCGTTCCTCCTCTCTCTCTCTTGAGACAGGTGGTCATTTTGCCCTGAACTGTCAATGTCGAGCTGCCATCCAATGGATTCTACTCTGTCAGGATCACATCCACATACAATTTTAGCGAGCGTTAAACCGTTTGGCACGCTGATTTTTTTTCCCAGTGACAGAAGGATGTTCTGAGCTCTGTGTATGAGCCACGCAGCTTTGACTGTAAATATCACCTTTTGATTGACGTGCTTATTCATCAATGAGAAGCTATTCAAATGAGACCTAATTACTGTTTTTTTCGTTGTCATGTATAATGTGAACTGTGTCTTTTAATTTATTTGAGTTTTTACAGCTATAATTGTAGACCTCGGAGTTTGCCTAAAATAGTAGAATAGGTACTAATGCCAAAACAAGTTAAGTGCTCATCGCTGGTTTACTAGACGGAGAGTCAGTACAACGTGTATTAAAATGCTGGTATAGATTCAACATACCTCTATTAAGTTAATTCTGTAATGAATGCCATCCATTCCAGTTCAGACTTTATTGATCTGCATGTCGAGAGCAGTATAACACAACGTAATTTACAGATACCGCAATGCTCACTTAAAAAAAAAAAATCTTAAAATCCTTATTTTGTAAATTTAATATGAATTTTCTAGTCAACATATGAATGAGCATGGTGCATGTTGGTTGTTTTAAAGAAACAGACTTGGCCTGCGGCATTTGAGCAAACCACCACCTTGTTAATGCCAGAGTGTTTTTAGGATGGCCATATTGTCAGTACATCGCGATTTGTTTGTAGATTAGAAAAAGCATTTCCGAAAAATACAAGCGTAATAGAACTAATCTTCTATACAATTCCAATGAATGCATATTGGGTTTAGCTCAAAACTACGCAGACTTTTTATCAGTGGAAATTCTCTGAAGGCAACAGCTCATTTTGCAGCAGCACCAGTAGCATGGGTTTTTGTTGTCTAACATCTCAGAAAAGGTTCTGATCCCACATTAGAATAAGTAAGCTACAGATAAATATAGTTTAGGGAACGTTAAACGTGGGCGACAACCAAGCTGGAATTGTGACAGCTTAATTATCACAACGCAAATGGTTCGTACAGTGTACAATCAATGGTGTCTGTTCTAGTTAGCATTTCGGAGAGACGCTGCATCTGATAATTAAGAGTTTTCCTTCAGCCGTGACATCGCATTTGCATAAACCAAAAATAACCCGTGTAATACTTCCACAATCCGGGAAGTGACCTAGCCAATAGGTTGTTACAGAGATTGCTTATTGTATTAGGGTCATAAATGTGTTAAGGCAGAAATGGCACATATAGAGTAAGCCTTTACTTCATATCCCACATACAAGTTTCTTAGGGTGTGTTTGCATGTTGATCTGTTGATTTGTGTGTGGCTAATGTATTTGCAAATGGCTTAAGAAATGTCAGGTCAAGCCTAATCCGTGTCCATCCGATCTCTTCAAGACAGACGTATTTACGTTGTTCCGGGCGCATATATGGTTTTCCAAGTCTCAAAGAATTAGTCAATCAAACTATTTACCTGTATGCTACAGTAGATTCCAGGCGTAGAAATTAGAATACCGTGAAATTAACCTAGTCAATGGGAAGCAACAAAAACCTTTATTGTTTAACGGATTTGAAAGCTTGTTGATCAAGCTTTAGAGCAAGGCCTTGTTGGCAGCCGATGCCAAGTTCCTCCTGATTTCCATATGAATTCTCAGGTCGGCAGATCGTGATGCTGTAACGCAGCCTTTCAGCGTTTGTGCTTCTGATTTGCTAGAGAGAGAGAGAATTTCTCACCCGGCCCATCTCTCCGATTTGTCTGATAGATACATCCTCTGGCGGGGCCGCCACTGCTGAGCCTCTATATAAATCTGAATGAGAAACGAGTCTGACCACACTAATGAAATGCTCTAATCTTTCTAATGTTAGGGTTAGGTCTTTTTTTGGGAACAGCAGCGAACCGACTTCCTGTCTTGGAACAATACTGTTAAATTAGGGGAAATTGACGGCAATTTAAATTGTGCTGGGTCAGCTTGTAGTGAATAGCTACATAAGCTGCTGTTAGGGCTTATTTAATACATTAGTGAATTTTTATTCTAAATAGAAAAAGAACTAGAGGGAAAGGCTTGTTAAAAAAAAAAAAGTCAAGCCCAGGGAGGTAATATAGAAATAAAACAATTAAGGAGCAGTACGGCTATAATGTAAATAACGCTGTAATCAGGGTTTTTTTCTCTGTTGTATGACAGATGCGGCATGGACAGAAGGACAGAGTTTTGTGTGCAGCCCGATGTTAGTACGGGACGTACTGTAAAGTTTCTAAGAATAACATTTTCTCCTTTCAATCGCCTTGTCTTGTCATGTGACCTGCCCTGACCATGAGTTAGGTCACTATCACTTGATCTCACACAGATGGGGCCCTCTTATTGGTCAAGGCTAGTGTCTATCCTAGATAAATGATTTTTAAACCCTTCTTTCACTTCATGAGCTGTTCAGAAGCGTAACACATCTATGAAGCTTTTTCCAGGGCTGTGTTTAGGTTACTTTCCAAACTTGGGCAATTCGGATCCCATCGGAACATAAACCAACTGTGTATCCCTCTCTACCTTGTTACACCATAAATCATCCTGTACAGTTTTCCACATAAGGAGATGAACTTTCTTCAGTTCTTCAGTTCGCAAGCAGGCCGAATACAGATGTTCCAAATAGCTTAATATATTTACTTCATTATGTTTACTCGACTCGCTGAAACGAAACTCTGATTATTTAACCACCCAAGTACTTGAAATGATGTCATTGAATGATTTCATATTGGTTTAAAAAAAGGGATCAGCATATACGAATTCAGAAGTGTTTGTGTGCTTGTGAGTTCAGATATTGAAGAACACTTAAAAATATATATATATATATGCACTGTGAGCACTAACCTCTTCTTTTCATGAGCTTAGAGTCTGTTTAGTTTAGCAAATAAAAAACAAAATGTTTCTTTTACTTTTACTTTTTAAAACAAACTTTTATGTGCAAGTAACATTCAAAGCAATGGCCATTTACGGTAGCGAGGACACCCCTGTAGTCTTCATCTCATTATAAATTGTCAGGTTGTTCAAACAAGAGGAAACTAATGGTGTGACATTTTGAAGCACCACCAGTTTTGAAGAAAAAGTATTCAGTATTCATAAAGTGGTTTGATTTGTCCAGTGCGTCTGCAAGTGCTTTAACTTTATTTAGGCTTTCATACTATTTTGGCCTAAACCTTTCTTTGATGTATTAACCGGGCCCTGTTTCGTATCATTTCATTCCCAGGGGACAAACTGCAGGCTCACTGATGTAGGTTTTTACTGCACGGAAGCCTGGCCATGCAGAATCTGCATGCACTCATAGCGCCCCCTATAGTTCATCATAGCTGACTGCACTGCACAGCCCGTTGACATGTCTCAACGAATGCCCTGCACCGTGAATGGTTATGCATGCATCAACCCCAGTGCGGATTTCTTTTACCCCCACCCCAACAAAACGCCCCTCCATATACTGGCTCAAACAATAGAACTTGCTCAAATACAATGTCAGACCATAATGCTGATTGAACAATTTTGACAGAGATAAACAAATGATCTGCATTGTCTGTCTGTGTGTACGCATACGTTTTGCATGGTAACTTTCGAGACAGCGAGACACAAATATGGGCCCTATATGTGTTTCATTCTCTTATCATATTATCATATCTTATCTTATCATGCTTTGTGCTCTTTTGCCCTTATTTATTCTACTTATAATCAATCATTTGATTTGTGTGAGAATTTAGTAGTCCATTTATTCTGCTTTTTCACATTTGTTTTTTTGTAGGTATTATTGAAAAAGGCACTACCTTTTTGATAATATCATGGGTACCTCACTGGTTTAATGTGCTTTGTAATTAGATGAGTGAGGGATTATTTTGGCTTTCCCCATACAAAATGCTAAACCTGCATAGTAAAACACAGACACCTCATGCTAAAAGGATATTTTAAATAGCCAAATAAACTGAGTGACAGAGAGACACAGACCCTTTGAACTATTGTCCCAGCCTATTGTACTTTACTGAAATGCTGGCTGTATGATTCTAAGTAATGCAGAGTATGAGGAATGCAGGCAATGTTTATCCTTTTGCAACAGATTTTTTATCAGAGGTTAAATGAGTCTTGATTGACAAATAGCTTCCTATGATAACATAGTAAACCCCTATTTGTTAATAATCCCATAAATCCAATGGTCCACATTGCTATTAAAAAGTACAACAATATCTTATATCTTAGCTGAAGAGAAAGGTTTGTCTTTATTAAAGAGAAAGAATAAATCCTTGATATGGGCGTTACTGACTGCAGTCTTTACTCAGCAACATGCGATCATAAAACAAAAACTTTTCCAAAGCTTTACTGATGATCGTTGAGTTCCTTTTAAATGACTTGACAAGTCAACAGTAATTAACAGTTTTTTAAACGACCTATTTTTGCATTGGGGAGTTATTTTATTCTTATTTCTGTCTGAATTAAACATTTTTATAGAAAATGATGTATCACATTCATTGTTAAACTGAGATACAGTATATATTAATTTTTTTTTCCATTCAATTTAATACATCATGTAAAAATTTTGTAAAAGTCGTGTAAGATTCTTGCTTTGAATTTAAAGAAAGTTTTTTATGCGTAGATCTATTGTCTCCATCTGTAAACCATCTGGAAGCTGATCAGATAGGTTGTCTTTGTAATTTATGGTATCTGTGAAGTTTTTGTAATCTCTGTATGTACTCTGTTATATGTGTGCTTGTGCTCATAAAAATGTGGTACATTGCATTGTGTTTGGTGTATTGTCGGTTCGTATTTAACCAAGTTACAGTTTCTATTGTTTTTCGTACATTTGTCCATAACTTCCCATTGCCTTATGCATTCACAGCTGTAACGAGTGTGGACTACGTTTGTCTGCCTTAAATTCTAATATCCACTGTGAGCGGAAACTGAGTAAATTTATCACGTTATCAAACATAATGTAAACCCACCTGTTCTGGGAAATGCAAATTACTGGATGTATGATTTCAGAACTACAATTAAATAATTGTATGCCATAACCAAATATATTCCACACTCAGTCTAAAGAATTAGACTGTGCTTGTTTCATTTGCCAAATCTGACCATGTTTTGGAATACTAACACTTTCTTTAATAACTCCATGGTCTCAGCGCATGGCATATTAATATTTTGTCATTTTCAATACAAGCGAGGACTGAAATAACTCTGGGAAATACCGGCAATAACAGTCCTTTTTGTCTTAATTGACCAGTTTAGCTGTTTAGCTCCTCCTCGATATTTACTTTTTAACTTATCAGTACACCAAGCTTCCCTATAATTCTTTAAGGACAATCTGTTTCAGCTGAAATGTTTCTGAAAACATGACTTGGAGGTTGTTATAGGGTGGGACCAAATCAAAACTTTCTCTATAAGGAAATTTGTGACAACCTGAGTTGAGTGGGTAAAAACCCAGGCTGCTAACCGAATTGAATCAGGTTGATTTTCAAATGTATATTTCTTCTACTCATAAAAAGAAAAGAAAAAAGCTTTTAAATACTGCTGTGTAAAGTGCAGTGTGGAGGTTGCCAAAGTTTAGCTGAACAAAGCAAAGTTCATCCCCTTCCTTTTCCAATTCTTCGCTTCGTGTCATTAACCTGATGGAAAGTAAATAAAGAAACAGACGGACAGTTTGTTCGGATAATTCAGGCGTAGCTCTATATGCAGTGCTTTTAACAGGCAGGGCTTAGCCCCTCTAGACCAATATGATGGGCTGCCACTAGGTTTAAATGTATCTGTAATAGTTTGTGCCTTCAAAAAAAAGTCTTAAGTTTTTTTTCTCCTAATACTTCATTTAAATACTCTCAAATTGTAAGCTTCTCTGTTTACTGTATCTGATTTTTGATTTGATGACTTTTAAACTAGTTAATTACATTCTTTTAATGAGTGGATATACTTTTTTAACTTTGTTTTTGAGCTATAATTATTTTTATAATGTGTCATAACACGTAAATATGCCATAGATTAATCAACTTTATTTTTCCCTTTAGTTGTATTTATCACTTAAATGTTTAACAAATACATATAGCATATGTTAAGCATAGACTGGGTTTTCATGGGTTCTTCAACATTTTGGGTTCCCATTTTACATTTCTCATAAAATTAATTTATGTCCCTCCTATGAATGAATTGCTCAGTTAGGTTGGATACACATAGATCAAGTTTTTGATGAAGACGTTTTATATTTAGCTGGACAGATACGATACACTACATTTCTTGATTATAAAACATTTTTTCTTTGTTTGGATGTGAACATTGTCCCTGCGCATACACCGACGATCCTGTTGCGTTTTACAATATGGGGGATTTTTACCTTCTCTTTGTTTTTGTACAAATGCCTACACTGTGAGCGTTTAGTAAGGGTCCTTACAACGGTTCAGATATTGAGCGTTGGCACGCGTAATGACACAGCAGGGCACCTTCTGCACTGCAGTTTGAGAGCAGCATGGTTAAAGACTGGTTAACCTGTCCCCTTTTCTCCAGTTGAAGCGCAGTGATCTACCAATTCATTTAATTTCTTTATTTCTTTATTTATATATATTTTTTTAACCTTTTTGATTCCGAGTGCCAAAAACGGGCCTTAAGGGTGAGAACGCACCAATTGCTAGCATTTGCTATGGCTGCTTGAATACATACGATGAAGACAAACCCTGCATGCATTAATTAACCCTAAAATTACTGCTTCTGCATTGACATTCGTACGGCCTACATCTTTTTTTCCCATTTTGTTTTTTATTACCCTGTTAATACTTTAGACTTGTGAATACCACTTTTTATAAATTGTATAAAAATTGGAGTCTCCAATAATGTAACAAATTCAATTTCAGCCTCCTGTAGTGATCAGGATTATATATTGCTATCTGTTAAATGTGTGTGGGGAGAGCTGTGTCTTGTGGATGCAGTTATTTAAGGGTTAATCAGGGGTATCAAATGAATAAGAATTATTTGCTTGTATAAAGATTTGTGCATGATTTTATTTTTTCCTTTCTACAGAGAACTGTTTTGACTATATCAGTGCACCATTTATGAGTTTATCAACTATATTTTTCTCTTTAAACATATTTTCAGGAAAGAAGAATGCATCTTAAAGAACTATAAGCAAAATGTATGAAATCCTGAAACCTCTTTTTTGTTGTTGTTTTAATAGACCAATAGAAACCTGTCAGAATTTCTACAACGATATAGCATTACAGATCGACATGGCTTTCAACGTCTTCTTCTTACTGTACTTTGGCCTCCGGGTACGTACAGATACATGTTCTACTATACAAACAAACGAGTCGCGAGATTATTTAAAAACTCAAATACTTATGTATATGTAATACGTACAAATGTAATTTGTTCAATAACTATTGTCTATTTAATTCCATATTCTGTTTCCCCACAGTTCATTGCAGCAAATGATAAGCTCTGGTTTTGGCTGGAAGTGAATTCAGTTGTGGACTTCTTCACAGTTCCGCCTGTGTTTGTGTCAGTGTATTTAAACAGAAGTTGGCTCGGTAAGTCCCCCTTTTATTTTCCATTGTATGTCTTCCTGTTTGCACCCTGACGAGTCAGGATGAGTCCGTGCTTTTTGGGCATCGAAAGTGACGGGGCGTAGTGCATCTGTCGTTACACAGAAGCCAAGCAGATCTCAAAGAAATCTATTAAAAGGTTTACACAGGAGCAGAAGTGGACTAAACTGCACTGTAATGTAACTATGCCTCACTTCATTAAATCCTATGTGTTGTGAACAAAAAGTTTTGTGAATTTCCCTAATGGCCTTTCTGTGTACTTCTGAACTGTGAAAAATATATTTAAAAGGATTTGAATAAAATCAAAATTTATAGTCACCCTCGAATAACTAATTACGAAGTTGGTGAATGATGTTTGGTTTATTGCATGTTTTTGTTTGGTTTTCTTGTACCTACTATTTTAAAAATGTATTTTCAGTCATGATGTTAACAACTGAAAATGTGCAAAGCAGCATAACTGTGTGATTTCAGCTGTGAATTTAGCAATTTACATTCTAAGACTACCTTTAGTCGTATTTAGTTTTATTAATATTAATTCCATTCCAATCCATAAATCCAGTGTAATGCAATAATAGAAAACAGAAGGTTTCCGAAAATAGAAGATGATCTGTATTAAAGAAATTCTGTCATACTTTGAGGGTTTTCATTTTAAGTTTTATGCCCTAGCCATATGACATTATTCTGATTGTAAAACACAATCCATCCATTATACATTAGACGGTTGGTGACATCCAGTCTTGTTCTTGGGGTTTCCTGCTCCATAGTAAAAGGGGATGCTTTGAAATAATTCACCTTTGCAACCACTTTGCTTAATGCCCTTAAGCATACGTTTGCGTTCCCTTATAGGACTGAAAAGCAAGCACGCAAGCCACTGGTGGTACTCGCGTTGATGGAATTAATGGGTTTGACTTGTACGCTCTCTGCCAAAGGAGTGCCCTGCACTCGTTTTCCTCCTGGTAGTTACGATTTCCAGTCACTGTGAGTCTGCATCCAAGTGACAGCCACCTAAAGGTGAGACAGAAATGCAATGTCAGGGGATAGAGGAAAGACCATGCAGTGTGGGCTGAAGGACTTTGTTAACCGGTTCCAAGAGGAGCAACAGTGAGTCACACAGGCATTTTTTATCTAGGTCTGGAAAATGTATTCTACGCATAAAGTAAAATAAAATAAAATGCAATGCTTTTGAGTCAATGAAATTACTTTATCGAAGCCGGCTGCCACTGGAGTTTTTGTTTTGGTGTCTGCTGCTGGTATATCTGGCTTTAGTATTTATCTTTAGCATCTGGCTGTTTTGGTTCGATTTGTCACATTTTATCTCCCAAGAAAAGAAAATTCTATACTAGAAGATACTATACTGCTTTCTTATGCAATGTCCTGCATAAGACATTGGCACTAAATAAAATGTTAATTTCCCACAAATTACTTTACACTATGGAGGTCACATGGTTTGTCTGTGGTGGCATTTAATTTGCAAACTGTCACAGTGTTTTTCTGGGATCAGCAAGTGGGCTTCCTAGGGATATCATCCTTGTTTAATATTGTGTGGCTTTGGTTTGTGAATTAGCATGGCTATACTGCAGCAGGCAAGTAAGGACTTGGTAACACATGTGGATGTTTCCTGTATGGGCACTGTACAGTTGTCTTCGGTGAACGCGCGCACCCATACACCGGTACTCGCAACCCATCTTGCAGTTTTTTTTTTGTGAGACTTTTCAGCGTAATTGACAGTGCACTGTGTTATGCTGCCTGTACATAAAGATTGCATAAAGTGCATACACTTTAGCTAAAAGGAGCGGGTATTTGTAGGAAGTTAATTTAATGTTACAGTATTGTCTGTTTCCTTAAACGTCAGTGCGTCTTGGGAATCTGGTTGCACTGCAGTTCGTTATATTGGGCGTGCCTGGACGTGCACGTGACTGTAATGCCTTGGTGAGGGGAGGCTGACGTGACTCCGTCTATGACCAACATTAGTTTTTATCACTTTGAGCCGAATGGTCAGGTTTGTTTGTTTTTCCTTCGACAAACCCGCCATATTATACGGTAATATATGTATGAAAATGCATAACGGCTTCCCTCAACTTCTCAGTCACAACCACAATAAATGAAAATGGTGACAAGTGCTTACTTGTACTGCAAGCTGGTAATGGTGTGTTCCTCAGGGGTAGTTTTTTTAATGCAGGTATAAAGACGGGCCATTTCATGCTTGAATGGGGGAATAGGAGTAGACCTGTATGGTAAGTCTCAGTTGTGGGAGAATTCAGTTAATGCAGTTAATTATTGTTATTTCTATTGTTTGTTTTTCTTCTGTCCTTCAGTTTGTATCAGTGGTTCTTTTTATTTTGGCCTCATGGTCTTTTTCGTAATTTTTTCGACACCTGACAATTTTCATTTTTGTTACATCGCATCTTTCTGTGAAATAAACTTCCGTGCAATACATCAGCATCTTGTCTCCATTGCTTACTTCCCTTAGTCGTTGTGATCCGTCTATGTCTTGTCAAGTGGTGGCAGCAGGATCCAGGCATGGAGGGGGTGACAGTGAGTGATACCAAGTTACCGCTGAAGTGGCACCACCACCCAAGTGACATGTGGGGACAGCAATGCCGTGGAGGAAGGGATGGGCAGAGCATCTATCCCCTGCAATAGTGCAACAGGGCTTGGCGACTTGCCGTGGAGGTTGATGCAGGTCCTGAATACCTAGAGAGGCGTGAATGGTGAACATTGGGATGTGGTTCTGCCCTCTATGCATCTCAACGTACCACCCTCTTCTCCAGGTCTGTTGTCAGTCCTTTCAGTGACTGTAAGTGGAGACGGATTCTCGGGATTCCCCAGGATGCAGTCATTCCAGGAGCATGAGGACATTGAACTTTATCTAACCACCTTAGAGCGTATTACAGTGGGTGCAGGATGGGTCCTGTAATTAGTCCCACTGTTGATTTGAAAAACGCAAGCATATGTTGCTATGGAGTAAAGAATGTTGATTTGTCAAATATTTATAAGTTTCTGCACTTATCGCTAATCATTTGTCATGGCTGTGGATGGGCAGGTCATATGGAGTTTGAATGTCCAAAAAAGTGAGGGGACACTAACCTCTGTGTAGTCCCAAGCAGTGAGATTGATGTTCAGGATTATACATAACATGAGGATGCCATTAATATGGAGCAGATTGGCGGCAAGTCATTTGTGCAGAAGAAAGTGGCAAGGGCGCAACACCAACAAAAGACCTACTCTAATGACTACTCCTCAACAATGAATTCAACTACCCACCGCAGATGGAAGATGGTCTCTTAGCTAAGTGGAAGGAGCAATATGAGGTGCTGAGGAAAATGGGTTCTGTGATGCATGATATGCACACAGCTGATCGTCGTAGGCAAAAACAGGTTTTCCATGTCGATCTTTTAAAGGAGTGGACAGAATTTACGGGAGCTTCATCAGAACAATTGTGGGTTTGAGCGCTCTCAGCCGAGTAGATGTGAAGAGAACAATATTTTCTCACTACTCATGGATGGAGTCAACCTGACTGAGTCTCCTGGCAGGAAAAGGTGTTAGCCTTCTGCATAGCTATTCCCTGAAGACCCTCAAAACAAACCTTTGTCCACTACCAAGTGGACAAATGCATTCAATGTCTGGGCTCTGCATAATTTCTAAGTACTCTGGATGAATGTAAAGGCTATTAGCAGGTTCACCTCAAGGAGTCTGCCAGGGAGTTGACTGCCTTCCGTGTACCCAGTGGACACTACAAATTTTCTGTGATGCCATTTGGGCTCCACAGAGCTACAGTAACTTTACAACGGTTAATGGATGAGATGTTATAGAGAGTGGAACGTCATATTGGTGCGTGCACTAATGACAACTACACTTGGGAGAAACACATGCGCTATGTCTTCCGCCGCATTCCCAGTTCAGGTCTCTTCATCACTGCAAAGAAATGCCACATTGCGAAAAAAGTGATGTAGAGTACCTCAGCTATGTGAAAGGGAAGGTCTTATCAGGCTTTGTGTCCCCCAGCGATGACAAAATTATTTATTGGGTGTTGTAGGATTAGTTCTCCTTAGTTCATCCCCGATTTTTCCAGTTCTGACGGACCTGACAAGGAAATCTCTACAGAAGGTTGTGTAGACTGCAGCCTGTGGCAAGGCCTTTCGGGACTTTGAAGGACTGTATGTGTAAGGAAATACCTGTTTTGCAAAGTCCTAACGTTGATTTACCTTTCACACTGCAGACTGATGCCTCAGGAGTTGGTCTAGAGGCAGTCTTATTGCAACGAAGAGCAGAATCCCATGCAGTGCATCACTCGCAAACTTTTCCCACGGGAGACCAGGTACTCTACGGTCGAAAAGGAGTGCTTAGCCATAAAATGGGCCTAAGATGTGCTAAAATAATACCATAGTGGTTAAATTGAATGCAGGACAGTAATGCTGGCCGAGGTATGTGGTGAGGGGTGGGGTGTGTGACTGGGCTCAGGAACTGCATTTACAAGCTTCACTATGCTCTTTTTATTTTATTTTTTGCTGCTTCGGTTTGTGAAGTACCGCAGCTGAACTGCAATAGGCAGGTAAAGACTTATAAAATGAACCTACATTGGGAACACTAGATGTTTCCTGTTTGGGTGCTGCACAGTTATCTCACAAACACTGATACACCGGCATTCACGCCACATAACGTTTTTTTGTAAAACTTGTCTGCGTATTGCGCACTGCATTGTGTGTATCAAGTATGGTATCTATACATAAAGATTATAAAGAGCGCACACTTTGGCCTGTGGGGGGGTGGGGGTGGTGGTGAGTATTAATATGGAGTTAATTTAATGTCATAGTATTATTACTGGGGGTTTGGTTGTGCTGCAGTGAGCATCATGCAATGCATCAGCATCTTGTCTCCTGCGCCTACTTACTACTTCCCTTGGTTGCTGTGGTCTGTCTGTATCTTGACAAGTGGTGGCAGCGGTGGGATCAAGGCCTGTTGGGGGTGACAGTGAATAACTCATAGGGGTTAGTCAGGTGCCAGTGTCAACATTACCTGTGATTAATCCAGATGGCTTTTCAATCATCCAGTTCTGAATTGCACCCAGCCCCCAGCATTCACAGGCTAAATCTCTCCATCAGCTTAGTCAGTCAGCAGCAGGGATTTCTGATTTTAGTAAGCTTTGTCAGTTGGAATGAGTCACAGTGAGATTCATATTCATATAAAAGCCTGCTGTTGTTTAATTTTTATTTATTTATTTATTTTTGATTGTTTTCTCATAAAAAAATTATATTGTGCCGGATCTCTTATTTTTGCGAGTCTCTTTTAAAAAATAAAATAAAAAAGATTATTGGACTGAAGGGCACTAAAACCAGATTATGCCCGCTTTTGCTTTAAAATGTGCTTTGGATATATAGTGCATCTGATGGAAGATGGTGATAATCGCATGCTCTGTGTGTGTGTGTGTGTGTGTGTGTTCCAATGCTGAACATATACCTACTGTCTATAACAGCATAAACACTGACAAATTCAGAGGTGTTTCCCACTAAGTGTTCCAGAACCATAAAACAGTTCAGTCTGTTTTGTTTACTTTTACACTTAAGAAATTGTATTGGCAGTAGTACTCATGAACATAATATTATACTGAGAACTTGCAAAATGATTTCAGGGCAAGCCAGAAACTTGAATAAACTGCTGGTATTAATTTGTCTATGAAAGTGATTAAAAAATTGTATATGTTCTTGTTTCTGGAATAAATAGTTTTAATTCTCCACTTATTCCCCTAATAATAAATGTATAGATTATATATTTTGACCCAGATTTATCACATCACTTACATTATAATAATACAGTAAATTCCCTTTATTTTATGTACTTTAATATACTGGACTGGCAACACAATCAGTTAATGCTATTGCTTTAAAAATGTGTTCGTATACAACATAAATCTACTGAAAAATTGTGATAATCACATACAGCAGTCTTCCTTTTCTGTGTGTTCTCATCACACAGATTCAGTTACTGGTAACATGCCAGCGGACCACTGTCTTCCACGCTAAATTAAACACTGCTGTCTGTAAAAGACAGATCAAATGCTCCATTATAAACAATGTCAAATTCACAGGTTTTTTCCCTGATGCAGTCCATTATCAGAATTATCAGTCTGTATTGTGTATCTTTGCACTCAAGAAAAAATTTGTAAGTATGACTCATGAACTGAATCATGTTTATACTGAAGAAAACAGGAATTAAAATGGGGGAAAAAAAGCTTTTATCCAGTTCCTGGAACAAACTGCTTTTAAAACTATACTTAAATGTCCCTTAATTTTCAACGCCTGTTCCCGAAAATATTTTGAGTACATTTATGCTAAATAAAGTTGTAAATGAAAAAAAGTATACATAATTGACAGTACAGTGAAACAAACCCCTTTCAGATCACAAAGTAACGTTTTAGAAGAAGAGTTATTGCTTTCATATTCTGGTTAAAAAATGACAGTTTTAATCTTAGCCTGCAAAGAAAACAGTAAGAATTACATTTTCTTATTGGAATGAGAGGATCCCATTGAAGAAGAGAATAAATTAATGTGAGTAACCACCACCTTAATAGTGGAAATCAATACTGGGGTCAACCGATATTACTTTTCAGGTATAGTTTTTTTGCAATGCTCAAGATGAGCTCATGAAACCACTGTGTTGTTTGTTTAAGTTATGTATGTAACCTGAGCCGTTTTAGTAAATACCCAGCTGTAATGATTAGCTATGTTGGTACCCGTGCGACCAAATTATATCAAATTATATGGATTTGATACTAGACTGCTTTCTTGACTGATTACATGCAAGTAATGATTTTAAACTGTGATGTCATACTTCAGGACATTGGTTTAAAAAAAAGCCTGAATTAACTCCTTTTCATTGTTCAGGCAAAATGAATCACTAGTTGCACTTTGATATTAGTTAGGGACAATGGACATTTATTTAGTATATTAAGACCTGTAAATGAATTCCTGTAGTTAAGCCTTATGTAATACATTGCTTCCATTCCAGTTCTGTGTGGATGCAATTTGTGTTTACAGCTGAAATTTGTGAAAACATTATACAGCCGGGCATAATCCTGACTGTGGCCAGACAGTACATCATCTCTTAAAAAAATGTTTATTGAGAAAAAACAACCCGTGATTTTAGTTCACAGGCACAGATTTTAGTTCTGAATGAATCCACTGTAGTAGATGCTAGGGGTTTATTTCCACAAACCTTCTGTCTGAACAAGCTCCTACATGCAATGACTGACAGAATTCTTAGTTTCAATGTGACCCCCAATAAACTTTATGAAAAAAATCCAGAAAATCCACTGTTGTGTGTGAAATAGTAGCTTTAAATAAAAAAATATTTATTTTGTCTTTTCCCTGCTGTTCTTCTTCAGTTCTTTTTCTTTGTTGGCGAGTTTCTTCGCTCGTTTCACGTCCGAGTGTGCACCCCAGCAAAGGAAGTTTGTCTTTGTGGTCAGGCAGGAATGTAAGCCTGCCTGTAAGCTTTCATCTTCTTATTTGTGATAATAAGATTTGTGTCTGAAAGGGACTTTAGGGACCTTTCGGTAGAAAAATGAATGAAAGACAAAATTTAAAAGTATTTCATAAAAATAAAAAAATAAAATAATTGAACCTACTTTTAATATACTATACTGTACAATCTGTTGGTGCAGTGAAAGTTTAGCACATTTTCAGATAAAAAATAAATAGCAGCCTGTATTTGGTACATCAGTTTTGATTAATTCAGGATTATTGTTTCCCCCCCCCCCCCTTCTAAATCCTGCAAAGAGTTCAATGATTGCAAGAGCTTTGCAGCCCTGTACAGAGCTTTATTGGTGGTTGGAAATGCACGTGACTTTTACAAATTAAAAACGTAGAAAATAGATGTTTGGATCCCACTAATAAGTTACAGATTAATGTGACAAGGAATGCCAAATTAACAGAACATTTTACTGCGGCAGATAAGATATATGGGGCTTGATGTCTGGCCTCTGTCTTTCCCTGGGTGATTCCTAAAGGAGCTTATGGTGTAATATCCTGATGGAAAAAAGTGTTTTTCTAAGCTTCTGTACATGACTGATCATAACTGGGATGGTATGAGTTTCTGTGTTAAATCTGATCATGACGTTTCCTCAAGCCAAGCATTCCCTTTTTCCTGGTGTGCACCAACACGTTAAGCCCACCTGCTTGTTTCGTCCGTGTTTGCGGTTAAAGATTCTGAGGTAGTCACTAATAGGAAGCAAAGCAAGGAAGAAAAGCGGGATTTGGGAAATTTAGGATAGCCGGTGGTCAGGTAAGACTGGGCTCGGAAGCATCTGAAGGTATCTGCGCGGGGATAAGTAGCCAAACATGCTGATCCAATGTGGAGCTTAAGGATCGCTGGGCACCTTGATCGCGGGAGTGTTGTTGCCTGCAGAAGCAGCCATCTGCCTACACTGCGGCGAGCAGAACCATGATCCCCACCAAAATTCTGGTGTACAGAGGGCCTGACGGGGGAACCCGAACGGAAACCTTTAAGAGCACCCGAAGACGCAAGAAATCATGCGGGGAGTTATTTCAGAACGGGTACCGGGTCAAGCTCAGCCACGGACAAGTTACCGACAAAGAGGACCCAGACAGCTTCCACCACACCCTCTCCTCCTGTTTCCATGTCATTTCATACTGGGGTAAGAGAAGTGTGTCTGGGGAATCAGTAGAAATAAGCTTGAGTCTGGTTCGCCGCCTTATTTTTTGTTCTTAGTAACTGTCAGAGGAGTTTTGGTACAAATCAGGAATGCTGATGGAGTCTTTGCTTGTGTTTGTAATATTCAGGAATCTGGCTAGTCTGACTGGAATACATTATGGTGCTCAAAATTAGAAAATAACAGTTATTTGGATTCTGAAACTCATTGATTAAACTGGTTCCCATTGTTAATTTGTTTTGTGTTAAATGCTTGTTGACTGTTCATTTTGGGTTTATTGATAAATTATATACCTGTACTTTTTTGCACAATTGTCTGTTGAAGGAAATGTATAATTAATTTAATTATTTGGCATGACATTTGAGATTCAGAAATACTTTGTGAATGTAAAAGGATGTATTATTCATAGTTCAATGGCTTGTTATTTTATCATTATAGTTTAATTACCTATAAACGTGTACTGATCTGGCTGGCAACACATTGGTGTTATGGAGGTACTTATTTATGATAGACATGATTAATTTCATTTTCAGTTGACATTGAATTTTTCATTCTGTTTTCTTCCTTTTATTCATGCTAATAAAACGCAATTACTTATTTCCAGGAGAACATTTAAAAAAAATAAAAAATTTGTACTTTAGTGGTCACTGCTCTTTGGTACCTCCATGAAATGAATTGGTAATAAGAAAAATGTCTGTTCTATTTTAAATACAGCGAAACCATACCCATCACAGGTTTTGTGACGTGCGTTTTATTCTCCCTGTGTGGGTCATTTTCTTCCCGTCATGTAAGAACTTTAATTTGCATCCTTGAATTCCAAAATGAATGCGTTAACAAATGATCGGCTAGTAAATGCTTCTGACGGAGGAATTTGTACGATAAAGGCAGACTTGTCAGATAGAGAGTGGAAATGACGAATTAGGGGGTCAGCGTGATGGCGAGGAACAGGCGGCGTCCTTGGGACAGTCTGAAGTTGTCCTTGAACTCAAAATCATTTTCTGATGTAACGTTTTTTGAAGTGGCTACAAATTTTTAGGTTTACGTCATTTGAAATGCTTTCTCTCCACCTGCCTCTGTTTTAATCCAGGTTTTCATCTCCTGCCGTTTCAGTCTTTGTCTTGTAATGAAATGATATGTCTGATAAGAGGACAGAGGCAGTTCCTTCACGTCTTGGCTAGTCCCCTAAGTAAAAGAGAGAGATAAATGCATATGTGTGTACTTATTAGACGCTCTGTTTAACTTCTAATACTTTTTTATTTTTATCAAATGACCTTTTCTTGGCTTTGCTGTCTTCACTGTTTGGTAGGGCTGTATATTTTTTGAGAACTAATGAAAGCAATCAGTCTGTTAAAGATGGATGATAGATTTAAAGGTACGATGTTTTATGCTCTGTTAATGATTTGGTCCGAACGGTTTGCCTCGTGTTTTATTTAATTTTCTTTTTTTCCAGATGGAGATTAAATGTCTGATGAAAGTATTTCTTCTAACTTTTCTTCATTCTATTCCGTCCATACAGGTTTAAGGTTTCTACGGGCCTTGCGATTGATACAGTTCTCAGAAATTTTACAGTTTTTGAATATCTTAAAAACAAGGTAAGTTAATTTTTTTTATGCATACATCAAGACATTAAATGTACAGGATATCTAAAGGAATTTGCTTTTTTAAATGTTTCTTGGTATGTATTTCAGTAACTTGAATGTTATTTTGGTATGCATGAAAGGAGTTTAAAAAGTCAGAAAATTGTAGTTTAGTAACTATCAGGAAAATATCCTGGATTTTATCACAATTGTATTTATTTTTGACAAGAGCTAAATCATGGAATAATTTGGTATGTTTTAACATGCTGGTCTCCCTCTTTCCTTTTAACACACATTGGTGATAGGCACTAATTTATCGCATTGATAAAATTTGAGTTATTCCATTTGAAATCAGTATCAAAAAGAGAATCTTTGATGACTTTTCATATTTTTAACTTTTGGGTTCGGGCAAATTTCCCTGTGGGATTGTTCAAATTTCAGTGTGGCAGGCTACTGTAGATCAATGGTGATTCTAGCTACAAACTCAATGCTAAATTGGACAAGATAGCACACGAGAAGCATGGAATTAACAGATACAGTATGCACGTTATTTATTTTTTAAATGATTTTTTCAGAAGTTCAGTCAATTGCCATTTTAGATTAATTACACCGCTTGTGGGATAAGAGCATCCTGCAATGGAGACAAGACAATACATGAATGTTTGGCGGTACAAATGAACCAACAAAAGAATAGCTTTAATAACCCCCCTCTCAACCTGTGGAGTTAAAAAATAAAATGAAATAAAGTAAAATAAAGTAAAATAAACAATAATAGTTTTCATTTCCCCTTTTAATTCCTTTCTTTTTCAAAGAATTCTGTATCATGTGACAACACTCTACCGGTTTCCCCTGCTACTTAGAATTAAAGCCCTTGCACAGATGTCAGGGAGGGCTTATAGCTCAACAAAATGTTTCAGAATAATCCGTTCACTCAATTTAGTCTGATGGAGGTAAGGACAGGGAGAGTTCTTATCACGTGGATGGAGGGGACACTGCAGATTCCGATGTCGTGGTTCAGCCTTGAATGGTCCGCCATAACTAGTCATGGAAGATACGGGTACTGGATCATAAAAAATGGTTAATGAAGTTAAATTTTGATTGCTCCAGAAACTGGACAAATGTGCAGAAACATAAACCAGAGAGTTAGAAAACTCTATGATCTCTCAGACCTTTGTGCATCTATTCAACATTTTAAATATAATATTCCAGTTGATACCCAGGCTCTCGGATTATATGGAAATGTAGTTGTTATCGTTCTTTCTTTGAAAGTGTGTCCTTTTCTCTGTTGTTATGTAATGGTGTAGCACAGGGTTTCTCATTTATCTCCCTCCTTGTGAATATATAATGCAGAAAAAACAGAATTATTCAAGCACTTAGACAAGAAAGTTTCAACTGAAGTAGGAACTGCAGTCTTCTAATGTACTATATTGCATCTCATATTTTTCAGTTCAGACACCTAACCAATTAGATTATTTAAATGGTAAATTAAACATTTAATTGGTGTTTATGCAATAAATAAACATTCAATGAGTGTATATATATATATATATATATATATATAATGCGTATACATGGTAATCGTATATGTGTTTACAGCTTGTAGTCATCTTTGTCTTTATTTCATCAATGCCGATGGAGATCATATTTTAATGCATGCTTTTTTAGCACTGGGTAGACCTAAAATAGAAGGGTCCTTGAATTCTCAGGTTTATCCTCTTGCCACATTTCCTGGTGGAAAACAAACAAAACAAAAACATCTGGTTCTTGGTTTACACAGCAATTCCATCAAGCTCGTGAACCTGTGTTCTATCTTCATCAGCACATGGCTAACAGCAGCTGGTTTCATACATTTGGTAAGTAATTTCCACCGTCTAAAGTTAAACAGAAAAAAAAAAACTTTTTTAAAGTGGTGCCAGCTAAAACCTCTGCGGTGCTTTGTGGAGAGGTGATTACAATAGTCTGTTCATGGCCAGTAGGTTTTGGCCCAATATATCTGGTGGGGCAATGTTTTTGCACCATTCGTAACAGGAGAAAGTGGAAAAGTAGTCCAGGTAGATCTTGCTCCTGACTGATATGTGCTAAGACAATATGAATCTGTGCTGTAAAGAGTGGAATGGCTACTGTCTGTTATTGTTTTGGTAATTTTTCTTAACAAGGTTGATTGTTGATCTTTTACGTTAAAGCTTAAACCTTACCTTTGCCGTTCTGATTCTATTGGTGTGTAACAGAACTACCACTAGAGGGTAGCATATCCATGAAATTTGAAAATCCTATTTGAGGTAGTGCCTTATCCATTTAGAAATTTGACAAAAATAAGACTAATTTAGAATTATTGTGCCAGAAATTCAGTTTCCTTGCCTTGACAACAGGAAAGTAAATTTATTCTTAAATTACACGGGGGTAGATGGTATAATTAAATTGTTGTTTTTTTTCCCCTTTCTGTGATGCTATCTTTTTACATGTACAGTATTTTGACATATGTTACAGGTGGAAAACTCAGGGGACCCTTGGGAAAACTTCCAAAATTCACAAGCACTTTCCTACTGGGAATGTGTCTACTTACTCATGGTTACTATGTCCACCGTGGGATATGGAGATGTTTATGCAAAAACCACCCTCGGGCGCCTTTTCATGGTCTTCTTCATCCTCGGTGGTTTGGTAAAAAACGATCTTATCGTCTCCCCCAACCTGCTTATTCTCATCCGCTTTGTCACGTATTCAGTCACGGCAGTCCCGCTATTACATAGGCTGTACTGTACCAAGCCATGTGCTATTACTCACTCAGTATCAGGTCCACGCGTTTCAGTCGTTGTACAGTAAATGTAACTTGACAAAATTGTTCATTTAATCAAACTCATATTTTTAAGTCTTTGTTTCTGTACTCCCTCAGAGGTGACTCACTTTACTAAGTTTCCTAAACGCAATTTGCCTCAGCTACACTAAAAATAGCATGTCTAAGAATATACAGTACGTATGACGTGTATGTCTGATTCCTGAAGTGATTCTGTGTTGTACGTGAATTTGCGTTAGTGCTAAAGAAGCAGATGTTTGTTACAGTTTGATGGTGCAGTTGCTGCTTTTTAAAGCAGTGTGCGGTTTCAGGAGACCCCAACCTTCTGTGTCCCTTCCCAAATTCCAACAAACACCATGACAGGGGGATGGACCATAGGCCGGCCTGAAAGCTACCACCATTTGCCAGCCTTAGTGTCACTAGCCATCAAAGAATCCTCATGAGGACACTACTTGAATAGTAAATTGTCATTTTTTAAAATTTAAAATAATTCAATGCATTTTTTAAAAAGAATTTGGAAGCCTTACTCGTTAATGTTCGCCGTTTCCATGTTTTCATTATATTTTATCAGGAGCTCAATTACTTACTTCTGCATATAAATGTTAATAATTGGCAGACTAGATAAAACTAGTTTAATAAATGCAAAACATTGGGAATTAAAGTACCCTTTACAGGGGATTATTGCGCTCCACTCCCCAAAGGATTTTGCGTCAGAATAACACATTGTGTTAATCAGCCATTATATCAGACACCAGAGGAGATAAACCTCTTGGCTGAATAAAAAACTTTGTTTTTAAATTGTATCTAGGTTTTTTTTTTTTACAATAGTCCTTAATGAATGCTGTAGCCACCAGGGGGCACTATTTAGATCCACCTGGCACAAGTGTTTGTTGGACAAAACATGGCACATAGGTTTTTTTTCCCCTCCTCCTCCTTCATTACTTCTGATTTTTTCCTATCACAGTATGACAAACTTTGTCAGCTGTGTGATTTTTAAAATCTGCTCCTCCCACCCCCACCCCCAAGCTCCCCCCCCCAAAAAAAATCTGTAAAAACTGGGGTTTTTTTTCCCTACTGCTAAGGACTTTTTATTTTGTACCTTACACCCATTAGTCTCAATTGGGAGTAAATTTCAGTCATTTTTTACTTTGAAGAATAAAGAATAAAGCCACTTTATCCCCCCAGTTTTTTCTTCTTTTAAGATACATCCATTTTTTTTGTTTTTTTTTACTTGATAGATGTCATTTTCTGGGCTTTTTCCCCCCAGATCTTAAGGATATACCTTTTGAAAGTAGTATTCCCTTCCCTGCCTTGGCCTATCTGTTTTAGTATTTTCTTCTGTCTCCTATCTTCTCCTTAGGCCATGTTTGCCAGCTACGTCCCTGAAATCATAGAGTTAATAGGAAACCGCAAGAAATATGGCG
>JAOVYW010000037.1:2727586-2746958 GCA_025775045.1 Hiodon tergisus | reverse complement strand
TGTAATAACAGTGAAATGTGTGGAAACGGTTCCCTAGTGAATGAGGATTAGAGGAGCTGCAATGGCAGCAAAGTGTAGTAACAGTGTAATAACAGTGAAATGTGTGGAAACGGTTCCCTAGTGAATGAGGATTAGAGGAGCTGCAATGGCAGCAAAGTGTAATAACAATGTAATAACAGCAATGGCACAGCTGCTGGTGCTGATAGAGCATTTTGTTTGTTTTCTAGCTTTATTTTAATTAATCTGTTGCATGCTTCCTTTGTGCATGATCTCACAACCTCTTTGCTGCTGCTGTCTTTGTGTCTTGAGTTGTTTGTATCATTCATTCATTCATGTATGTTGTTTGAACATTAATTAACATTACAAGACCTATTTAAAAGAGTGATTCAGTGAATTCAATTTAAATGAACGTTGATTTGAATTATGGTACTAAAAAGGCGTTTTAAATGGGATCTCAAATCATGTTAGCATTTGGTTGCTTATTTAGCTGTACTTGAAAACTCAAAAAAGCACTTTTGGAAGGGAAACCTGCTTGGAGTAAAACCATATAAAAGGATGAAAGTGAAAATTCTGTCAAACTTTTAAAAATGGTATGTTCGTGAAGGAAAGGAGCCTAGATGGAGGCAACTAAATGGAATATTGGAAGTCATATTTAAGATTAAATTTCTATCACTATGTATGCTTAAAGCAGGCAAAGGTTTTGCCTTTATGCCCCTAACTCTGCGTCTCTCTGAATATTCAGCCCTGTCAACTGAATAATGCCCTGCTTTATTTTCCTGCTTTATGAAGAGTTGCTTAAAATTACCTTTCTTCCAATGAAGAACTTGATAGGATGGATGTCTGGATACTTTCAGTATATTTTATAATAAAGAAAAAGTAGAAAAATCCAAACCTGCAGTAATTAGCTAGTAATTATTATACATACATATTATATTATATTATATTATATTATATGTATTAGCCACACTGTTCGTAATAAAGTCACCCCTGTACCTGGAATGTCTGCAGCTCATAGGAAATCTATGGTAAAAATCTATGGTTCAGTCTGGCTGCCTCGGTTGTTATGAACAAACTCGGGGGTGGAATTGAGATTCGTCATTTGTGGCTCAGTAAAGGTAAAGGCGCTTGTCCAAGCTCGCTGGTTCGATTCCAGCTCATGGAATTTGCAGCTTGTGTGCTCCTGGACACAGAGGCACAGAGCACACAATTGGCAATGGAGTTTCTCTCAGCTTGTCACTAACCACCATTTCCTACCATGTTCTCGCTTGTCTGCGGGCTGGCAGTACCCTCAAGTGGAGCGTGCCTCTTGTGTGGGCTGTATTCTGAAGAGGAACGTGTCTCTCATGCGGGCTGTGTTCTCAAGAGGAACGTGCCTTTCGTGCGGGCTGTGTTCTCAAGAGGAACGTGCCTTTCCTGCTCTTGTGCGGGCTGTTCTCAAGAGGAACGTGCCTTTCGTGCGGGCTGTGTTCTCAAGAGGAACGTGCCTTTCGTGCTCTCGTGCGGGCTGTGTTCTCAAGTGGAATGTGCCTCTCATGCGGGCTGTGTAGAGGTTGGCCATTGGACCCTTTTTATGTTAGTCACACAGACCTAGGGAATAACAAAAACATGTGTGGCATTACTCTGTCATGTTTTGTATTGATTGCAGTAGCTAGCAGGATTGGTAAGGAGATGATACCCCGGGCGAGGAACTTTTCCCCCCTCAGTTATGCCCTGCTGCTGAGAAACAGTCCCATAGTATAGGAATGCGGCTACTAACAGTGCTTCACAGCAGGGATTGACTAGGAGATGCACTCTGTTCGGTTTGTAGCAGATGTATTTTTTAGACTCTCCAAAATTTAGAATTGCCAGTTGTACTATTGTATCTTATCTTGTTGCCAAAAACCCTACAACCATTAACGGGGAGGATTTGGAAGTTAAACGGTTTAATTCCGACTGCCTTAAAAAACCGTCTGCCATTTTTTCTCCACTATAGGCCTCATAGCCTGTGCAGGAGTTCCTGCTTAGCGATTAGCCGAGAGAAACCCTCCCAGTGCCTCCCGCCCCAGTCCAGACAGGGCTCTGCTGTTGTTTGACGAGGCTGTGCTCTCCTGGGCAATTTTTGCTAATCTTAGCATCTTTAATTGTAGGATAAACATGCCTTAATAGTTTTTAGTCTTGGCAAAATCAACGAATTCAGTACCTACGTGATCCTTATCTGAATCCACATGTTTTACTAAAAGTGTTATTCTTCCTAGAAAGTGCAATCGTGTTATATATGCTTGGAATATGCAGTAACTATAGTGTGCCGAAAAGGTAAAACATTGACTTGGTATGTTGAAAAGACATTTACTTATTATACACTACAGTATGAGACTTTCCCTTTGCCCTGCTCTGAGTTTGTTCATTATAATTGCAGGCATATTGTCGTCTGTGGTCATATCACGCTTGAAAGTGTATCAAACTTCTTGAAAGACTTCCTACACAAGGACAGGGATGATGTCAATGTAGAAATTGTTTTTCTCCATAAGTAAGTAAAAATCTTTTGTTATTATTTTAATTTTCAGTCTAAAAAAATTATTCAGCAATTTGTTGATCTTATTCTTTTCTGGTCACTATCTTTCCTTTAGAAATGATCCCACTAAATGTACACGCCCTTGAAGTCAGCAGATTTAAACTGCTGGCTGCACGTGGGTAAACAGTCGCCACCTCGCACTAACTTTAGCCACTCTTTCTGTGACAGTATTTCCCCTAATCTTGAGCTGGAAGCCTTATTCAAGCGTCACTTTACACAGGTGGAATTTTACCAAGGGTCTGTTCTAAATCCACATGACCTTGCCAGAGTTAAGGTATGTCACCGTCACACACATCTCTCTCTAACACACTCTCTCTCTCTCCCTGTCGCTCTCTCACACACACATACACACACACACACACACACACACATACACACACATTATCTCACTAACTCACTCACACACACACACGTAGTGACTCGGACACGTAGTGACTCCCAGACGTGACTCGACCACACTTACTCACACACACACGGCCACACACACACACACACACACACAATGTCCAGAGTGATTTACTCATTGTTGTTTCCTTATTGTTATCTTTTTTATGCAGATAGAGTCAGCAGACGCCTGCTTGATTTTGGCTAACAAATACTGTGGCGATCCAGATGCTGAAGATGCGTCCAATATCATGAGGTAAGGTAGCTTACCTGCTTTTGTTAAGAAGTGTTTAATCCTGGCTTTAATAAGTCTTCAAAAATCAATGGATAGATTTTAAGTATTTGAAACTCTTCATCTCTGTTTTCAACTCTTCATTTCTCTGTTTTATATTTTCCTGTCCACAACAGTATTAGCTATTATTTTCGTTCCTGAAACATGATAATAGCAATTAGCCTTTCGTATCTTTTTTAAATTGAGGTCCCCCTTTGTTTACTGTGGCAGTTACCTGCCCAATAAATGAGGAATAAGAAAAATTCCCGGTTAAGGTGCTGAAGAATAAATGGGCTTTAATGCAGCAACGTTCACTGGAGACACCGCAGGGATGGAGCTAGAGGGAGGACAGGTTGTAATTAGTGTCAACAGATTGTTGTTCACGATTCATACCTTGATGCCGAAATGTAAGATATAATTATGCCAGTGGTTTACTAGGCTAATATTAGACACATTCTATAGTAGGTATAATTTGTTATTATCTAATGCCAGTCATGCCCCTAGTGAATTATTTATTTAAATCAGTGACATTTCCCCCTATTTTAGCTGATTTTTCTTCTGCCCGACTCTTGAGAGCCAATGTTCCACAACGGGGGGAAAAGTGAGAATATTTAGGTCAGAGTGGTCGGTTGTCAAGATGCTAATTTTCAGGAATGTATGGAATCTTTAACTTGACAGGCGTGAGTTTTAAAACCTATTTAATAAGTGTCCTATACATTTCAACACTGTGGCCTCAAGAACTTAAAATAGTATCATGGTGTTATTAAATGTTTTAACATATAATGGACAAGATTCAGTGCCTGAGGAATGGAACGTACCATTTAATATGTTCGTGTTTAATGTCTGTTGTGGTATCATACACGCAATGATTTTTTGCCTGCATTCACAGGGTAATTTCCATCAAGAATTATCATCCAAAGATACGAATAATCACTCAGATGTTGCAGTACCACAACAAGGTAAGAACCATTAGGGGGCGCCATTCCTCTCAAACATAGACCCCCCCCCCCCTTTGTCACTGTCATGCTACTGCTAATGCAAGCTTAGACGCTCTGCATGACAAAGAAACTACATCTTTTTTCCCATTGTTAACATAGACTTTGGTCTTAGTGTAAATTCCTTCCATCTCTCCCTGCGTGGCGTTAGGCCCACTTGTTAAATATCCCAAGCTGGAACTGGAAGGAAGGGGATGATGCCATCTGCCTTGCTGAGCTGAAGGCTGGTTTCATCGCCCAGAGCTGTCTGGCTCAGGGGCTCTCTACCATGCTGGCCAACCTCTTCTCTATGAGATCATTCATCAAGGTAGGGTCGGCCCTTTATTTGTCCACTCCTTTTTCATTAAATGCCTGTAATTCTGAAGCATCTTCAGTTCTTCAGTTGATTGGAGAGCATATTATTCAGCACTGTTATTAGGTTTTTGGCCTGATGGTGTGTGATTTGCAATCAACAGGCGGCTGCTATTGTCAGGCTGGCAGGACTTAAAGGGGCGGAACACAGATTACCTACTCACTGTTTTGGCACATTGTATAGTTTATCAAAGCTCAAAACCCATACTGTATTTGTACAGTTTGATATTTCCCCTTTCTTGCATCTGAACCAGCAGCCTAATGGCCAAAAGGGGATACAGAGGGGAGATAACGAAAAGGGTGGTCAACAATCAAACCGAAATTAATCATATGCCAACAGTAACAATCTTTGGGTAAATGTGAGTGGGTCAGTTATGCATCGATTCTCTCGCTTTTAGATTGAAGAAGACACGTGGCAGAAATACTACCTGGAGGGAGTAGCCAATGAGATGTACACAGAGTACCTGTCCAGTGCCTTCGTGGGCCTGTCCTTTCCTGCGGTTTGTGAGTAAGTACATTACCCCTGGCCTCTGTGTCAAAAATAACCACACAAGTTTCAAAGTAATATTATTATTTTTAAAATTATTGACATGCTATGGTACGCATTTACTTTTGTAGTTGTAGTTTGTCCTGCAGAAAGAAATACAGCTGTGAAATGCAGATGCTTTTTTGTTTTCTTTTCGACATTATCCAGACTGTGCTATGTGAAACTGAAGCTGTTGTTGATAGCCATCGAGTACAAATCGGAACAGAGGGAGAGCAGGTAAGGCGTTCTCTTGTTTGCTGCCTCTGATCAAAATACATTTTATTGCAAAACACGCTTCAATAAGAATTGTTTGGCTGGACCCACCAGTTATAATTCATGTGCAAAACTGTAATTGGGCTGCCTGATAAACGCTTGGCATATTTAACAAAACAAAGTCTGTGTCTGTTTTCCTCGGAGACCCACTGTTGTTTATCTTTAATGTTTGTATTTCAGATTCTTTGACAAATTCTTTGATTACACACTTCTAAATGCTGAATAACCAAATGTCAGTATTTATAAAGACAAACAAACTACGTTTAAGGAAATTGAGAATGTTTTTGTTAACTACAGTTCATTGGCTAATACCAAGGACCACATTGACAGATTGTGCTATGAATATTCTGTTTGGCACTTCAGATTTTTTTAAAGTTTTTTTTTTTTAACTAAATTGAGGACACACACTGATTGAAAATAGCGTCTGTCTGAACCAGCTAGTCCCAGCTGGCACGGGCGCGAGGATGGCCAGTGTTGCTTGCGACTGAACAATGGGGCATGTTATCAACTTAAATTCACTGGAACCCTGCTGGTGTGGCTTTTACTCTCTGAGTGAAACGCTTGTTCCTGTGACATTTAGTTGACTAAGCATTGAACCATGATAACTATTAACATGAAGTACACTGTTTTCAGTTAACCCTTTATGGCTAGTTTCCACCTGTCACTCTCATTGCCTGTGTCAAACGTTTCTGTATGTAGTGGTGTTATATAGGCCTACTAATTCATTTGCTCTCCACTCCGACCTTTACAAGGGATTCTCCACACTTAGTATGGAGGCTGAAAGGACCGGCTTGCACACATTAAAGCATTTCTTTCAAGTGATGTCGCGGTTTAATTGCTTATATTGTTTTATAACGTCGCTTCATTTCCCCTGCTGATATGGGGTTCATGTTATCGAGTAGTTAATCTTTTTTGGCTTCGAAATCTGAAAGTTTTAAAATAAGATAGTAATTGGAATTCAGCATTTCTAAACATGCCTGTTTAAAACTATAGCTTTTATATATATAAATAAATCTGTATATAAAACGTGTGTGTGTGTGTGTGGATCCGTATACAATTTAGCTTCTATATATATATATACATATATACGTGTGTGTACGCCTACATTATGTGACACAAGTGTGTGTATATATTTATTATATATATATATATATATATGCATAAATATGCGTGCGTCTGCATTATGTGATACACAAATGTGTGTGTGTGTGTGTGAGTGTGTGTGTGTGCGTGCATGTGTATCTATAGACATTTTACTAAGCCCCTCTGTTGACGCTTCCGCCTTTTATTTTGCCTGTATTCTTCCCGAAGGTGTATGGTAGAACATCAGGATTTACCAAGTTGTGCCACTAATCCGTTTTCCCCACTGATCTGAGTTTCTGTTTGAAAGGAGTAGGCGCTTATTTAGTGCAAGACAAATGTAAAAATCTTTGTTAGTAAGAGACTGGTTGTTTCATGCTTGGTCTTTTTGTACTTTTAGTGCAGAGATCGGTTTCCCTGGACGCGTTGTACTTCCAACCATTTTGAAGATAACGGCACAATTATTTAGATTGCTTTACTGTTTTGGGACTTAACGCTGACTCAGAGGTGAACAACATAGTGTAAGCCCACTTAGCAATATACTTCTCATTTATCAGAAAACCTTTCGAGCAAAGCGGTCAGAGTCATATTCATATTCAATCATAAGTCTGATTTAAAGAAAATTACAATCTGCAGAATGGCCCCTGCAGCTGTGTTACTTGGAGACCATTTGAGAGTTTTAACGCGTTGGCCCCAATATTCAGTTCATCAAGTTTATGATGACACATACACATATTCCTAATTACAAGTGATCACATTTCAGGCTTACGTATTTTATATTGTCCCGAAACCCTTTTGACTGCCAGTCGACAAGTAATCTAATGCGTTTGTAGGCTAAAGTAAAAATATTCCTGTTGTTCATGCCAAAAATGTCAAACCAACTTTGTTCTACACAAAAAGACAGCATTATTATTATATATATATTTTTTAAATATAGCTATAGTATTGAGTATAACTATAGTATTGATGTTTTTGCCTATTACATTTTTAATATTGATGTTTCAGTATTTTAACAGGCCATAAGGGGATGGTGCGATGGAAGAGAATAGATCGAAGTCACACGTAGATTCCTGTCAAGTCTCACTAATGTAGTAAAGTTTGCAGGAGCTGGAGAATTAAACCGCTGTAGAGAACCGAGCACTCACTTATCAGGCGGTCAGACGGACTCATTTATTCTGAATAAAAGAACAACATGTTGTGTTGCTGCCTCATCTTGAGTATAGTTAGTACTCAAGAGTAGGAATTTCGTGATTTGTTACCGTAATTTTGTTACCAGACAGTGGGGCATTTTATCTACTCTTACTTTGTGTTAATAATATCATTCAACTGTTTGATGTAGATTTTTTTTCTTGTTGTTTGCAGAAGCCGAAAGCGGTATGCCCTCTTCATAATCTGTCCTCCAAAGTTCAACCCTACCTTCACTACTTTAGATCCTTCAACCACAGGACTTTAACAAGGGCACTGCCCGCACCCCCTCCCAAAACTGGCTAATCTCTTACATTTTTCTGTTGTGATGATCGTGCCTAATGCACTAACTTCTTTGCAGGCCGACAGAGAGAATAGTTTTTTTTGTCTGTGCCGCTGTTGGTGTATCCATGCAAATAACCCTCTCCATGCTTAACCCCTGTTTGATCTCCCCGCCCTTCTCGGTTTTTGTCTCACGTCTGTCGAATATGTGTTTTCTTACTGGACTACGTTTCCAGTAAAGATCAGCATTTTTTTTGTATGTCTGTTTTCCCCATGTCTTTCGTTGCTCTGTTATCACAATTAAAACAGTACTTCATGTTCTTATAGTTTCATTTCACATATCTCCAAAAAAAAAGAGATATTGGTGTATGTGTATACACACTTGATTTTACCTGAAATATAGATCCACAAAGGTCTGTTTCTACCAGTAACTGCCATCTGTGATTATTTGCACTATATAGTGTCATAATGTGGAAGTTAATTTTGATTATAGTAGTTATCGCATTAGTTTGACAATGCGTGTATTTGCATTGAATTCTATTATAAAGCCCTGAATTTTGGATTACTTAGTTTTTATTCAAATTTCTAAACAGGTCACATTTTTACATGGCAAGACTTTGTTGTAAATCACTAATTACTTTACATTACTTTCTTACTTATGTAGTGTGTGTGTGTGTGTGTGTGTGTGTGTGTGTGTGTGTGTGTGTGTGTGTGTGTGTGTGTGTGTGTGTGTGAGAGAGAGTGCGTGTGTGTGAGAGAGGGAGAGGGAGAGTTTTCCCTTTCAAATATGAAATATGAACAATCACTAATGGTTTACATCCTTAACAGCCCTGAATTCTGACTACTTATCCCAAATCACACAAAAGCGCTTACTGTCATGTGAATGTAATCTTAAAAAAAACAAGGCGGCCCATACCAGTTCAGTCTCTTCTGTCTGGGTGTAGATGTGTAGATATTGAAGGTTCTGTACTGCAGCCATCTCCACTTGTCATGTGAAAGTGGACTCTTATTCCCGGAGCCAATTTTACGACTTGCCAGTTTCTGAGAGGGGCTCGGAAGTCACAGAGGAAGAAAATAGTTCCTCAGTGATGGCTAAATGTTGTTTGTAGCAAAATCCTCCCTTTGAGTCCATGTACTCAGCCAAGCTGAAACTTTTGTCTTTAAAGATTGCAATTTTGTTGGCAATCACTGCGTGTGAGTTGCAGGCATTAACTGTGTCCAGAGCTTGCTTGCTCTTTCTACATGTTAGGTCAAAGGTTACATTGCAGCTTACCCCAACCTTTCAGTTACTTGGATTGCAGTAGGATTACAGTCACATGACAGCAAGTGCTCTTGCATGATTGGACGTAACTGCTCAGGATCCTGGGTTCTTAAAGGGAAACATCCTATTAGTGATGGTTAACATTTCTATTTGGTATATCAGGGAACCAGAGTTAAGATATTAACCCAACGTTTGCTCGCAGGCGCGTGTGTTTGTGTGAGCGTGTGTGTCTTTGTGTCCCTGTCTTCCACTTTGCTGTGTTGCTTGTGTGTCTCTAAATAGGTGTCCTTAAAGCAGGGTCACTTTCTGTCAGTTTGGTGCTTAACAATCCAACTGCAGAGAAATTACTGCAACAGTTAGCATCTACATGCTCTGCAGCGGTTGCTACTGTTCGTTTAGCTGTTTGGTCATTTACCTGGTGCCAGCATGCTTGGATATGTGGCTATGTGAAACATGTCTCTTGCTTCCCTCAATCTGAGGTAGTACGGTATTGCCATTCAACTCAATGGCAATTTTTTTGTGATTGGAAAAGCATACTGGAAGGCGTAATTGGAAAGGAAATCTCATATTTGGGGAGCATTTGCACATTTGCAGTGATGTCTGTTTTTACAGCATGCAACATGTGAATCGTTTCTCAATATAAGTCAATCTACCATAAAGCTTTTAGCAGCAGCAATTGGAAAAGTTAAGAAAAAAAACCCCCACATTTTAAATTGTTAATTACAAAACATTTTAGGTCCCCGGATGCACATCACGTAGAGGGAGAGTGTACCAAACCATAAGTTACATTTAAATTTGTTTGGGTGAAAGCTGTATGGTAGACTGAGTCGACCTAATAGTCTCAACAATGCAAACTATTTTATGGAGCCCAGGGGAAAGACTGAGCGTCATTGAACTTCCTTTTATGTAAATATTCTTTGTTATAGTCATGTTGGGTTTTGCGTTTGCTGTGCCGTCTTCTGTAACATGTTTGTCTTTATGGTGGACGCGTGATGTAGCGTCATGCATGGTCCAGTACTCTAAGCTGTGAATAGTGTGTCCCTTTCGTCTGGGCTCGTTCGGCAAGTGGTTTGATTATTTAGTGTCGGTCTCATTGACGATTCATTAATGAGGCTTGTCCCCTGTCCTGTCTAAGTCTAATTAACGGGGAATGATACGTCTTTTCACTATGGACTTGCTTAATTTTTCAATGGAATTATTGAATTCAGACACTTATTGCACGGAACATATACTAAATATAACTAAATATTATTCAAAATTGGATATTAAGAACGCATGTAATACTGACCTCAGTGACAGATCAGTTGAGGGTTGTTTGGTCTTCTCCAAATGGCATTTGTAGTTTTTTAATGGGCTGTTCACTCTTCTTTCATTTCTGAAATACTAACTTGATCCATAACAGCATAACACTGATCCCTTTCAAATAAAAAATATCTAACCATGGTTATTTCCCAGAATTATCTGATCTTATTGTCATGTGACTGCAATCTTATAAAATCCGGCGACTGACCAAGATCTGAGCTATGCACACATATTAGGTGCGTTACGAGGCGTAAGCACGTGCCTCAGTGTTGTCGACACAGCCCCAGTACTGCAGAGGAAGCCTCCTCCCTGTCGACACAGCCCCGACCCTGCTGGTGACGCCCCGTCTCTGTCAAACTAACTCCAGTACTGCAGAGGAAGCTTCCTCCCTGTCGACACAGCCCCGACCCTGCTGGTGACGCCCCGTCTCTGTCAAACTAACCCCGGTACAGCAGAGGAAGCCTCCTCCCTGTCGACACAGCCCCGGTACTGCAGAGGAAGCCTCCTCCCTGTCGACACAGCCCCGGTACTGCAGAGGAAGCCTCCTCCCTGTCGACACAGCCCCGGGGCTGGTGGTGACGCCCCGTCTCTGTCGACACAGCCCCGGTACTGCAGAGGAAGCCTCCTCCCTGTTGACACAGCCCCGGTACTGCAGAGGAAGCCTCCTCCCTGTCGACACAGCCCCGGTACTGCAGAGGAAGCCTCCTCCCTGTCGACACAGCCCCGGGGCTGGTGGTGACGCCCCGTCTCTGTCGACACAGCCCCGGTACTGCAGAGGAAGCCTCCTCCCTATCGACACAGCACCGGTACTGCAGAGGAAGCCTCCTCCCTGTCGACACAGCCCCGGGGCTGGTGGTGACGCCCCGTCTCTGTTGGTGCAGCTCTGCAAGCACCCTCCTGGTGGAAATAACCCCCTCACTTAAGCTTGTGTACAGATGGGTGCAGTGATGAGGAGAAAAGTTAGCACCATGGAATTGGTGTGTGGAATGCATAGGATGTGCAGGCCATGAAGATCCTGAGCCTTACCCCTATGTTTCTCAGCCTTACAGTCTTGTTTAGGGGAGATCGGGGGGCACACATGCTTGTCCAGACATACAGCATGATGGTGGCGTCCTTCTTCAGCAATCAGGGAGGCATGAAGTCTCAGGTTGTTAGTGACAGAGATTCACTCTGGTCTTGCATGCATCCTCCTACCCCTCCAGACAGTACAGCTGCTAGGGTTGATAAACATAGCAACGATCTCCTGTCAAGAGGAGTTCTAGACAGCTCAGAATGGAGGCTTAACCCTCAGGTGGTGAGCCTCATCTGGGATCGTTTCAGGATGACTCAGGTTGAGCTGTTTGCCTTCCAAGAGATTGCCCCACCTGGTTCTCCGTAAGATGTACAGCACTGGTCAGCAGGTCTTCTAAATGCGTTTGGGGCGTCGCTCCTGATGCAAGCCTGGAGAAGATCCCTCAGGAGCGAGCCTTGGTCCTACTGATAGCGCTGTTCGCATCTCTGACACAGTTCTCGTGTGGCCTTCCATGAGAGAAAGGGCTGAAGAGAAAATAGACAGAACTGTCATGGCCGCCACATTTTATAAGATTGTGGTCACACGACACCAAGCGCACTTCCCCTTCTATCTGCTTGGAGATTTCTGGATTCTTTAGGAAGTAACCCATTGGCGATGGTATATATTTTTATTTCGGGGAATCGCGGTTATGATGATAACCCATACATTTCCGTATTTCGTTTATACTTCAAACGACTTAGCGTTGTTTAAACCCCCCTTTGCCCCAATATACTATCAGATTCACATGACTGAGACCCTACGATACTGGTATTTGACTTTGCACACTCGGATTACGTCCAGATTGAGATTTCTTCCATTTCTCAGTACCATTCCTCTTGATTAGAGAATTTATGTATGGTTAATTCATTACAAGAGTTAATGACTAGGGATCTGTTTCTCTAATCAAACAGTATTCTTATCAACCCTGGGAACCATGTTAAGATGCAAGAAGGTACCTTGGGATTCTTTATTGCCAGTGATGCCAAAGAAGTGAAGCGGTAAGGCAAATGGATTGTTTAGATTGCCAGTTTAGACTGACTCATTTTTTATGTAACACATTAGCAGATTTCTCTTCATTATTTCCAATGCAAAAGGAAAAAGTACCCTGCAGAACATGCTGGACTGCACGAGAGCTGGTATTTTAAACCTACAGCCGGTGAATTAGCCACATACTTAACATTGTTCGTATGAAAAATGTTTTTTAGCAGACTAAAACTTGTTTAGCAGTCCATCAGTGTTTTTGATTTGTGTGACGAACGTAATCTTTCTGCTGTTTCTCTTTAGGGCCTTTTTTTACTGCAAAGCTTGTCATGATGACATCACAGATCCCAAAAGAATCAAAAAGTGTGCCTGCAAACGACGTAAGTTAACACACACACACACACACACACACACACACACAAATGTATTCATAATGACTTGATAAACAAAATGTTGCGAACCATTAATTTTAGCAGCCTCTCTCTAAACAGACCGTTCGGGAGAATGATACCTGGCATCTTTTCTTCCATATCAAGTAGCCTTTTCATAGTTATTGCATCCTTTCAAATTGTTTTTTTATTTTGTAATTTGTATGACTTTTATTGGATAAGAATAACTATAATTTGTTCTATACATCTGTTTCCTTGTTTATTTTTATTTTTTTCCCTGTACATTAAGCAACAGGACGAGCTCACGGAGAGAGTTAACAATCCCATTTCTGTTATGAAATCTGTACTGCGCTATGACCATTGACATGTTTCTGATGTATTTTTTCCTTGCTGCCCTGGAATACAACACAATATAAACTTCTCACTGATAGTGATATATTGTGAGTAAAAAGGGGTTCCCTGTTGCCCAGGGTTTAGTCCCGCTGTCTTTCTTCAGCAGATAGCTGTTATCAGTGTTGCATGTGTCGGTGTAGTGGGCTCCCTCTCCCCACAACTCATCTCTACGCTCAGCCGCAGCGGGTCACACTGTTGCTAGCAAAACGAAAGTAGAACCCTGCCTACATGTAAAGCGGTTTGCTTTTCTCCCCAAGCCCAGGCGATGCGTGTAATCAAGCTCAGATGTTAAGTACTTAAAGACGAGAGCCCTCCCTGAGCCAGCATCCAGTCCTCCCCGGGAGAAAAGGGCCTGGGGAGATTAAAAGTTAAAGTTGTGACAGTCTAAAGCTTCCAACACGAAAAACTGACATCGGTAGCATAATGTCATGGATTTAAGAGTAGAATAGCTTCCCAAACAAAAATGTTCCAACTTGCATAACACAAAACGGTTCCCAGAGGATAGTTCCTGTAATGGTGCTCATCGCTAAAGCCCAGTCAAAACAATACGGTCCCATTATTCTGGTTCTCCTGTCTTCCCCTTTGCCCCAGTTTACTTCCCAGCTGCTGTGTATGTATGGTTCATCATTGAATCAGTATACCAATCCTTGATGGTAGTCGGGCCCTTTTTTACTCACTGCCCATGAGTATGTTTCCTCTCATGGTTCTATTTAGTACTGATAAAGCTGCTGTATGGTGACCTGCCACTAGATGTCCTCATAGTACGTTTATTTGTGTGATTCTGGAGTACAAACTGAGCGCCTCAAAAAAACCTGTCTGCAGGAATGCGATCAGCAGAAAATTTACTTTGGGTGAGCAATAAAGGCATTTAAAAAAAATTCTTCCTCACGATAAGCCAACAGATATTCTCGCATTTTGCTTTTTATGTTTAACCTCGTCATATGTCAATTTATATGTGCTTTTCCTGAAAAGCAGCTGTTCGCAACTAGTTACAAGTGCAAGTTACTGTCAATGTTTTTTTAATTTATCTTACTGTGTTATTTTTTTTTCTTTCCTCTTCTTCATTGTGCAGAAAACATAGGCGTATAAGGTGGCTTGTTTAAACGGCACATCGACACGATGTCCTACTAAAAGCACTGTATTACATTAGATATTATTTGTTTTCCTTGCGTGTTATCTGTGGTGATTGCCTGCACTGGGAGTTCCTAAGTGGTGTTATAACAAGCGATAGATGCGGCTGCTGATAGCATTTCTTGCAAAGACCAGGTTGTTTTCCCCTTTTGAGGGTTCAGTGTCAGTGGTGTGTGAAATCACGTGGTCTTGTGCCCCATCATCCTCTTTGTACTTCCATTACAACACATGTACCAAAGTACTCGGAAGCAGGGCATTTCAGCATGATCTTAAGTAAATGCGCCCTGCACTTTTTGTGATTGCCGATTCTGGTTTCATCCCTGAAAAGGTCCTTTCTTTGTTATAAGGGTAAATCTGCTTCTCTGCATGTTGGTCATCACTAATTCAAAACATTGTGCATGCTCTAATATGAACAACAGTCTCTCGAGTTTTATTTCAATAAAAAAAAAAAAAAAGTTTTATACTTTATAGAGTGGGGGGATCTTGAATTGGCTTCAAAATATGGACTGGTTTTCACAATTGCACTTCAGACACCTAGTTTTCCCCCAGCTTTGCTCTGGTACATGAGTGCCAGAATGTCTCTGTAAGAATGATGTAATTTAGCAGCCCGTAGCCACTCCCCCGTCTGTGGTGGTTTCTGTCAGCCAGCTGTCTTCTCCCACTGCACACTCAGACCTACTTCTGTGTTGATTTACAGCAGTAAAAAGGACAGTGCTACAGGAATCAAGTACTAATTTGGTATAGAACATTTAGTGTTTTTACAGTTTTCTCCTTTATGTGAAGGTCACAGAGAAAAGAGGGTATTTATTAGCGAAGATGCTAAATTTACCCCATATCCAGATCTTGCATTAAAGAAAGTTTCAAGATAAGTCTGCAAGTAGTGGTACAGCATATGAATTATAATATGATAAAGGTCAGTTGCACACTGTACCAGCAGGAAGCTGTGGGGAAACGCCTGGAATTTAGTCCCAGACCCAGTGTTTAGTCTCATGGCATGGACAAGGCCACTCCTGCACGTACACGTATGTGACCAACCCTACAGTCCTGAACTCCGGGTTCCCCGCTGAAGACCTCACCTGCCCACCGCCGTGATTGCTCCCTCCCATTCTCATAATGACCGACAATAACACGAACAGCCTTAGGGCGGAGCTTGACCCTGGAGATCTCCATTCATCTACGTGTTAAAGATAACCCGCAAATGGGTGAAATTCACTGCGAATCACTAGGGGTGATTGGCTACAGTTCGACATTGCGGCGTCGTACCACATCTTTATAGTGTGTTGGGGGGGGCAGGAGATTTTATAGTCAAGGGGCGAACAAAAGGCATATGCTAAGGGTTTCCTCCCGCAGTGATATAGGAGAAGAGCTTTGCCAAAGCCCTGCGTATTCATCAGTTTGAAGTGATTTATATCTCCCTCTGAGGGTCAAGCTTGTGAAATCGCTCTCTAAGGCTTCCACTTCCTCCCTAAGAAGTGACCTCCCTGACCCCAGATGCGTATTACCTTGCCTTTAACCTGCTGCTTTTCCTTTCCTCTCATCCAAACCATGACTATAGCCAAGATGTCCATCTACAACAGAATGAAACTGGCATGTTGTTTTGATTGCGGACGCTCTGAGCGTAACTGCTCGTGCATGGCAAGCGGTTTACATAGTAACATGGACACCCTTCAGAGAGCCTTCCCACTTTCTTCTGTCTCTGTTAATGATTGCCCAACCAGTTTACGTGCCTGTAAGTTTGAACCCCAGCACATGCTGTTCCCCGTTTGTGACGTGTCTGTGTGGTGTTTGCCGTTTACCGTTGAGTCCATGATCTATGTTATTGTGGCTATTTTTTTCAATTTTATTTCTATGGTTTTCGTGTGATCAGTGTCACCGTCATTGTTGTTCCAGTGCCTATTATGGTCAGTGTTATTGATGTGGGATACTGTGGTTTTGGGTAGCAGTCATGTGGCTTTGTGCTGCTTTGATAGGTTTCAGGTCTGTGCTGGAGCATGCTTGATCCATAAAGCACCTGTGTTGTGACAGTGCTTCTTTGGACTTGGTGTTTGGTGTATGTACTGTTCTCAAAGAATGTGTATGTCATGGTAAAGGTAGATTTTTTACGTTATAGAAAGGTAGATGTTATTCTGAATGGAATCGAGTTGGAATATGCAATTATGTCTGTGTACGGTTGTTTATTTTCTGTTGGTTGATTTGTTGCCGACTTCCTGGTTCTGGGGACGATGTAAACTACCTGATAACTTTATCCTGTTTTGTTTTTACTAAATCTACTTGAAACTCGCTGCAATCATTGGGAGGAATTTAAATCGGCACAAATTCAGTGCTGATGGTTTACGTCCCAATTTGAGTTGATTTTGGGATAACAAGCGCTTGTTTGGAAATGCACAGAAAGTTTTCAGCCTGACCTTTGGTACATTTCAGCCGGTGTTCTGTCTGTGTGTGTGTGTGTGTGTGTGCGCGCGCGTCTGTGTGTGCGTTCGCGCGCGTTTGTGTGTGTGTATGTGCGTTTGTGTGTGTGTGTTTATTTCCACAGTATTTTTCCAGGGATTTAAATGATCACTTAACTTCTTTTGAGGAGCTTTCCTTCACGTTATAAAATTCACTTTCACTTGCTCACAACACACTGCTCTTAGTTTAGCGGCCAAACGCTTTTCCATTCGTCAATCTGTGTCATGTATAACAATAATGTAACTTCTTATATAGATGGCTGATGATAATATAATTTATTAGATAACTCTAATAAATAACTCTTTATTAGATAATGTTTGAATTATGTACATGGAGCTAGCTAGCTAGTAAACCTCAGTCTCCCAGACCCTCTAAGTACACACCAGCATTGTCACTAGCTTACTACCCAGCTAAGTAGTTGCTAGGCAAGCCATGCCAAATAAGATCATGTCAGATGGCTATGTAACGATCATCTTAAACAGGACCATTGACCGATTTTCTCCACACAGGTCAAACACTTGAAAATGAAAACGTTTCATATGGATTGTATGTAGTGCTCTTTTAATTTGGTGTACCTACTGCACAGGGACATAGAACTGTCTATAGAAATACAAACAATATTTTTGTTTCCATATTTCAAGCTGATTTGTGCTAAAATATAATACCATTAAGATAACCCAATACATAATAAAACTTTAAATTATTTTAAAAAAATTATATTTACATCCTCATTTAATAGCTTTTTAATAATGGGAAATTATGAAAATAGCTTTTGTTTTAAAGCACATTAAGTCAAATAATGAATGGAATGTTTATCAATCCAACACAATGCTACAGTATGTAAATTTAACATTTAAAAATGATTTCCTCATGCAAGTCAACTTGCTTCCTTGAAATCACATTTTAATTTGACTTTTTTTTTTTTTTTCATGATTTCGTTCTGTGCAGGGAAATTTCACTTAACCTGTTATTAGAGGACGGTAGCACGGTTTATTTAATGTAGTCTAATTATTAGTCTGCCAGTACAGAATTGTCTCACTCAGCAGGTTGACGCGCACTTCCCTGGACAGGAGCTCAGATGGGTCAAATAACCAGGCTAGTTTAGCTTCTCATAGGACAATGGTGAAACAGGCTTTTTCATTGAGCATGTGCAAATGTGGGGGAAAAAAGGAGAGCTGTGAATGAGATCTGTCTTCCCAGGTCTCCTGCCGAACGCTTAGCCTTTCTCCCCGTTTACCCAGTACTTTAATAGCTTGCTGTTCTTTCTTGCCTGTTGGTTTTTGTGAACATTGACTCTGAAAATGTACTAGTTGGTAGTGTTTATGTGGTTTGTTTTTTCCGTTTTTGAAAGAGAAACATAGCCAGTCAAGTAGAACACGGGAACTGCTGTTGCTAGGTTAAGTAATCGCTGATGGTTGGTGTGAGTTAACTAAATAGGAGTCCAGGAGTCGTTGCAGTTTTAAACTTTCTTGACATGAATTCCCTTGATCAAGATGCTATGATTTCAAATGACTTATTTAGCATATAGCTGTACTAATGGGTAATGTATTAGAAACATCTGGTGAGAGAATAGACTGTGCTTCCTCTTTGATGTGGCATGGCATTAGCTATCAAGTCGGTTTTGGGAAGCAATCTATTGTAGTCTTTCAAATGTGATGGACTGGGATAGAGCACATGGTCCCCTGCCGAATCCTGTATTCCTGCAGGATCGTGTATATGTGACTAGTGTGGTGCTGGCTCTGACAGGAACAAGCTCTAGAAGATGCCGTCTCCATCTTTAGGGGTGAATTTTGTGTTGGGCCTTATGTGGGGTGGCATGGAAATTATGTTTGCATTTTCATTTCCCGAGCACTGTTGGTTGTCATTAAATTCCACCTGACAGTTCCTCACCACCAGGCAGAGTCCCGCTCTCCTTTCGGTTTGGGACAGACGCTCGCCAGTTTGTCCTCCCACTCTCCCGCGCTGGCAGATCGCAAGCGACAGATGCCAGGAACGACTTGGGTCCTAGTTAAACATTTGTGTCACAGTTGTGCCTGGAGTCCAAACTGTGACCTTTATTATGTGAAATAAGGCCCTGATGAGGTAGTCAACTCCTGATCCTAGGCCAAGGCAAAGCAAATTCCATGCCACCAGCTCATCCCCTGCAGTTCACACACACACACACACAAATAGCTTAAAACCCCTGCTGGCTACCTTTTAGCATTGTTTCTATAGCGATCAAGAGGTTAGCATATTACTGGAGGAATACTTTATATGTTTATTTTGCTGGCTGCTGCGGTAGTATTACAATGATTTCCTGCTGTTCGCAATGCCGTTCTGATGTAACAGATGTACTAATTATAGTTAAAAAGGTCATTTCTGTAGTGCATGTTCGTTTGGATGAAATCACTGTTGAAGAGATTAAGTGCTGTTATCGACAATTGTTTTGCTTCCAGGAAGGTTTAAGTGTGTGATGCAATACTTGTGCAGATATTTAAGACTGTTAATTTTTATAATATCTTGTAATAATGTAACACTG
>JAOVYW010000037.1:2708941-2723470 GCA_025775045.1 Hiodon tergisus | reverse complement strand
TATATAAAACGCATGACCATTTATGAACAACAGCCCCTTATGTCTTTGTTCTAAAGTAATGTCTTGTACCATATTCTCTCTTGAGAAGTGTATTTAAATTGGCCATTTAATTTGGGTTCATTTCCACAAATGAAATTCAAAAAGCTCCTGTTCGCCAGGGATTGTATTTCATGCCAGACTCGATTATGGTCGGTTTTCAAATCGGCACCATGAGAAGGAATACCAGAGACCGTTACCCTTCAGCATCTCTGTAGTCTGTTGCCATGCACGACATTCTCGCAACATTGGCCCTGCATTTTTAGACGTTTCATGTTTACTTTTCCTTTGTTCTCTCTCTACTGTTCCTATGTGCGTCTGAAGACTAGATGTACCTAGAGGACGCGTAATCCGTTTATTTCAAGAAAAATATTAGGCCTGTTTTATGGGGAATTTATTTTAAAACCTTGTGTGGTTTTCAGATTAAAATGAATACAGAATGTATTGCACTAGCATTGGATTAAGAAAAATGGAAGATGTGCAAAAAATAAAACATAATCAATTGGTATACACGCAAATTGCTGTTTCTTTCATGTGCACCGCAACTCTACAGAAAATACTGTCGAGTTCTAAACAGACTGGATGCACAATTGATCCCTGTTTGTCTATGAGTTGGAATAGGCAAGCAGAATTATGGGAAACTGGGCTGAATTTTAGAGGACATGGTGCCAGTTTGACTACCGATGCGTTCCGTGGGGGTTCTGTTGTGAAACAACTGATGTTCAGCCTGGAATGAAACATAAAGTGAGGCGCCACAGACTGGCCCGCCCCTGCATGACGGATACAGGTACCCGGTCCCGATAAGACGCTAATGAGGGGGAAAACGCCAGGTCAGAGGAGAGCTTCCTGACAGTGGGGTTTGCTGATGAAGACATCACCCATCCATTTCCTGTGAATGCTCCCCGCCGCTGTCCCTGTTGAACTCCTGGTATTAACTTGAGCGGCCTTAGAAGAGCTGACCCCCGGAGAGATCGCCACAAAGATTGTGGTTTAGAAGTACAAATCATCCCTTTCTGGAGGTTTTCACTTCCCATATTGCAGTCCAAGATAACCTTGATCTTGGGATTCGGGTGAAACATGCAGTAATCACAAGGTACATACTGCATGTGTGTCCCATTAAGGGTTAAGTAAAATGCAACAATGACAGTATCTTCTAAGGCCTAAAATTTTTCCCCTTATAAAGTGACCTCCCAACTTGCCTGGTTAAGTATTAACTTGCCATTAACCTGCAACTTTTCCTCTCCTCTCATCCAATACATGACTATAGCCAAGATGTCCGTCTACAAACGAATGAAACTGGCATGTTGTTTTGATTGCGGACACTCTGAGCGCGACTGCTCTTGCATGTCAGGCAGTGTACATAGTAACATGGACACCCTTCAGAGAGCCTTCCCACTTTCTTCTGTCTCTGTTAATGATTGCTCGACCAATTTACGTGCCTGTAAGTTTGAACCCCAGCACACGCTGTTCCATGTTTGTGATTTGCATGCATGTGTGTTTATTGTGAATCCATAGTTGACGTCCATGTGGCAGTATCAGTTTGTTAGTTTATTTCATTGTCATTTCTTTTACTGTGGCGGTTATCATTGGTTGTTTATTCAGCGGCGTGGCTTTGCCCTGCTTATAATAGGTCTGTGCTAGAGCATGCGGTGTCAGTAAAGCATGTGTCGTTGTTTTGTCCGAATTGGTGTTTAGTGTTTGGTGTTAAACGTTGATAAGTGCCGATGTCAAGGGATCAGGTCTTCTGTTCTACATATTTATGTTTATTGACTTCACAGGTTGGTTACTTTTCTGCCACGTACCATTTTAGTACATTGAATTGACACTTAGCCCTGTACATTGTTATTGAGCTTCTGGATTGGATTTGAAGGGGAAATGAACAGAATTTGTCCCTTGTTGATAACCTCTCAGCTCAGTGACAGGCTGTAATGGGCAGTATAGAGTTGTGTTGTGTCGTATGGTTAGTGTAAGTGAATAGGTTGTTTTGGATCCAGTGTGTTTTTTTAAAAGTACGTTATTTCTAATGTATTTGTGTGATTCTTTTACTTTTCAGCTATGTAATACCCATCAGCTATAGGCGCCGGCCTTAGTAATTTGTTATTTATTTATTTATCTTTATTTTTCCAGTGATGCTGCTATATTAATTTATTTTAACTGGCTGAAAATATAAGTAAAACATTTTGGTATTATTTGGTTTGCATTATAGATAAGCACAGGTTTTTTTCCTCCAAAAGTGAATGTAAAACATTCTTCAAGCTGGTTTCTTTCTCATATTTCCCCGCAGACAGATATTAGACAGTCTCCTCAAAGTTCTCAATTATTTATTGGCAAAGAAGGGGAAATCTTTTATCAAATGAATGAAGCAATCAGACCAACTAACTACATAGCAATTTACAATTTCAACAAGTAATATTACGCTATTTAAATACAAATGAAACTTTTTAGCTACGAATCAAAAATATCTAGCTGGCTTTTAATTTAAATACAGTCTAAAACCCAGGTGACACTGGGGGTGGGGACCAAAAACAACTAATTAACTGTATTTAATATTGTTTTTTTTTTTTTTTGTATATTATTTCTTCTACTCATAAAAAGAGAAAATTACAACAACAACAAAAATGCATGCAAATATGCCCTGAAACACTGACCACATGTTCTTTTCTTTGGGATCTTTGTATTCCAATATGTTTAGAGTATTCACTCTAATTTGCTTTTGCTTACTACGCCCCGCTAAAAAATGAACTGTAGTTAAACATACACACTGTAGCTATCAGTGATTCTTATTTCATTTAAGTAATGAGCATTCAAGTTTTTGACCACCCAGATAACTTAGTTGTTGGATTTAACAAGGCTCAGGTAAATAGAAGCATTTTAGCTAACTTTAGCGTGGAAAAACATATAAATGCTTAAACGCGTTACAGCTGAAACCTCTCAGCTGGAACAGTAAACAAATTTAAGAGCTGAACTCAAAATCATCAAAATTGACAGCTAGCAATTTTTAAAAGACTTTTCTTGTCTTTTTCTGCATTGGTGACAAGTAATGTGTTGTTGCTTTTAGAAGGGGAATGCACATAAGGTGACATAAGAGTTTATGGCACTTAGACAAAGACATTGCTGGTTGTTAAACTTCACACAAGAAGACAATAACAAAAAGGCTTGCCTCAGGTGTTTAATTAATCTTGACAAACGTGACCCCTGAAGAGGCATTGCAGGATCTTTTTGTTCTTACTCTCATAGAGGGGATCTGAAAACAGCAGCGATTGACATAATGAAACCACGTGTGTTCAGTTTATTTCCCACTTTGGATGTGTACTACCTTTAAATCCATATAAAAATACAAAAAACGCCCACATGTGCGACCCAAATCCTGCTCATGGTTAATAGTAAAAGTATAGGAAGTAAGTATAGTATAGTATAACATAGTATAATGTAACAGTTAATAGGTCACACAGTCATATATGCATTCCAGTTGTTATTTGTTTTGACTAAAGGAGGATAAAATATAAATATATGTTGTCATCCTCATAGATAGATTTCTAGTATCTAGCCAATGAACGACATCGTTGCATTTTGAAATGTACGTTTTTGAAGGACACAAAAGAACAAATAAACTTTAGCATTTCTAGTTGGCCCTAATTATTATAATTTTGTTAAATTTAGGTTATAGTATTTTATAACATAAGAATAGAAGTTCTTCCTTACGCAATAAAGTTGTCTTTATATGGAAAATTCCATGCTTACACATTTTAAGTGCACTGTTATGCTTTTTAGTCCTAATTACGCCTACAATTAAGCAGCAAAATTACAGCTAGCCAGTGTATAATGTCTGACTAGATCTGCAATGCAGCTTTTGTCAGCTCTGGACAGTAAACATTTCATTTGTCTTTCTTCCAGCCCTTTGTGGTCTCGCGGCGTTAACGTATATATCAGGAATTATATAAATAACTGTTACAAATAAACAAATGCTTACATTAATGGGGAATGACCTCGTGTGACATTTACGTCCTGGCAACGCTGAGATGTGACACAGCCCCGTTTCAGCGCAGCGATTAATTAAGCCTCAACTTAAGGCTACTTCTCTATGTGGTGACAGCAGCCAGAAAACTCCAGCAATTTCTCGTCTTTCCCCATCCGGCAATGACATGGCCAGAGTTCTGCGTGAAAATCTCTAAAGCTAAAATGCCGCAACACACACTATTTGTGGCACAAGAGGTGCAATTATTATCCTTCATTATTTTCATTCTGCTTAACTTTTTTTACAATAGTTTTCAACACTTATATTATACAGGACATATGACTTTTATTTAGCGACGTAATATTCTATCCTGGTGGAAAATTATTGAGACAGTTAAAAGTTCCTGTCTTCAAAGTCCTATTAGTCATTGTTTAGATAGAAATATCCCTTTTAATACCACAGTATCTTGTACTTGAAAAATCTCTGAGGTGTAACCCTTTCCGAGGTCATGCAGGATTATCATTTGCTGTGTTGATACAGGTTAGGGAATTTATAGCAGCTGATTAGAGTTATAATGCTACTGAACAGAAGCACAAATATTGCTGAACAAATATAATTCCTCTGTATGCTGCAATGTTACTGCATACAGTCAGATGACACATTCTTTAATCATGTTATACACTGGACTGATTATATCGATGCCAGCTGAAACAACTGTGGAAACACAGCTTTAAGCTTAGTGTTTTAAATGACCAAATTTAATTCAAAGAAAGCCCATAGGTTTTATCGTGTTATGAGATCTAGGGAAAATTGAATTTGAGAAAGGTATGTGTTTTTATGCGAGTTGTATCTACAAGTGGAGAATATTTTGCAAGAAAATAAAGGACTTTTGTTGTCACATATTTGTATTATATAACATAGGGAAATCTGTTGAACCAGCATTAAATTTGAGGTGAGGATGTCAAATACGGGTGTCTGCAGTGAGGTACCTTTCAGAGGTATAGCTACTCTGTGTGACTTTAAAAAAAATAAAAATAAGAAAAACCATTTTTTTTTCTTTCTTTACTGTCAGTAACTGACATCACAGACACTGTTCTATTCTTTGGCATCTCAGGCTATTTGAAAACCAAATGTATTATAGATTTTCTGGATCAAAATATTGAGGTGCAGAAATGGAACAGTAAGCTTTTTTAGGGAAAAGGTAAAAAAAAATAAAAAACAGGTCAGGCCTCAGCTCTAAAGGCAACATTTTCCTGCAGTATTTTTCTCCCTGCCCTTGTGTTGGTGCGCCTTGCGCACACTCGCCTATGATGGGAACAAGCTTGAAAAAGATGCTGTCGACATGGTGTGGAGTGAATTTAGCGCCGGGCCTTATACGGGCTGACATGGAAATTATGTTTGCATTTTCATTTCTCGACTGCTGCTGGTTGTCATGGAACTCGCCCTGACAGTTCCTTACCACCAGGCAGTGGAGTCTCCCTCTCTCCTGTTCGGTGCAGGACAGATGTTAGCCAGTTAGTCCTCTGTCTCTTCTTGCGTCGGCCGATCGCAAGCGACAGATGCCTGGGCCAGCGTGGTTCCTGGTTGGACATTACTGTCACCGTCCTGCCTTGAGCTCAAACTGTGACCTTTATTGTCTGAAATCGTATGAAAAAAGTAAATACTAATGAAGGACTGGGCCCTGGATCCTAAGCAAGCTCTGAGCGTGTTCAACATCAACGACTTCAACAACAATCTCTCTGTCGCTTTCTCCCTACCTCTCTCTCTCTCTCTCTCTCTCTCTCTCTCACGTGAGACTACCCCTGCATCATAAATTGTTGCGAATAGCAGAATGAACTTTAGATTCTTTTAAATTAAAACATTTGCCCATCTTGTAAACATCATACAGATAAGAAAGAACGGTTTAAACTGCATTTTAATAAATGTATCCTTTCAGAGGAATTTACGTGCAAACAACAGGCTAAGTGCAGCAACTCCTCTGTGTAGCTACGTGCAGCCTGGATCATTACTAGCTTGCGTTTCAATCATGCAGAAATCATCTATATTCTTTTATAGCATCCGGTCAAAGGTGAAATAGTTTTCAAACTGTCCATTCATTTGCAAACCATTAAACAGAAGTATGCTATCTTTCAGGTTTTGGCTTCCATTCCATCTCAGTGTGGCCATTCCAGCATCTGTCTTCTGTCTTTAACCTTTCTCATTGTGCAATATTCCTGCGATCTTTCAAGCCCTCCACATCTTCAGAGTGCCTTAATCAAAGACCTTGTGGTGTCTTCTGTCCAACTAACTTTAAAAAAATCCCATTTCCAACTTTAAGTTTACAACAGCGCCGCGTCTCTCCTTCAGTTGCAAACATTTTTCTTCCATGTAACCTTGTCATTGTCTCTGCATTTTTCTTAGCAAAAAATAACTATAATGGATATATCAGATCAAGTAAGTTTTCAATCGGTTTCTTTCCCGAACCCCCCCCCCCCCCCCGTACATTCTACTCCTCTGCCCTGCCCTCCATAGCCCTTTTAGCTACCTTGTTGCTGTTGTTTTTGGGAGTGAGTGTTTAGTACCGCAGTTTAGTCCTAAATCCCCCGTCACTGACATGCATTAATAACATACCCCCTCAGAATTATGTGTTAAAGAGCACATTTTCAAGTGATTCTACGACTCTTGTCTTTTCCGCTTGCCAAGGGGTTGTTCTTAACATTCTCAGAAGCAGGCGTCGGCGCATTATCTGAAATATATTTCTGAATTATGTTTAGCACTGGCCTTAGAGGGAAATTTATTTTAAGTGAAATGTCCAAGGGTGTTTAGTACACAGTCGAGATTTAAGCAGCAGATGGTGCTACAGCTCCAGGGAGATGCTAGTGGTTGGCCAGTATATGTTGTATGCAGTGAAGATTTGAACTTGCTTCTGTGTTAGGAATTCACTTTGATCTTAGATTATGATCCCATTATCATGTTTTATATATACATTTAAATAGTGGGAGAAATGTATTACGTATTAGGTAGATATGATTTACACATACAACTGTTCATTTGAGGAATGCACAAGCAAATACAAGGGATAGTGTATTACATATCTGGAATTTTGGTGTAATATCTTAACTATTGATTCTTTTGTAATTGTTTTCAAATATTATAAGTTTCACCCTCATTTAAAATATATATATATTTTAAATTTGACAAGTATACTAATCACAAGAACACCATTTACCACAATACAACAATATTGGATACATTACAGCAGTTTTCCTGCAATGCATTACAAACTTGTTCTGTCATTTGCAGTTTGCAAAGAGATAGTCACCATCTGGAACCTTCGGTTTCCACTGTTAAAAATGCCAGAAGGAGAATTCCTGCAGTAATGCAGTGTGCGTTTGACACGAGGCAGATGAATCCAGGAGTTATCGGTGCAGGAGTTTAAATCCGCACGGCAGCTGACGGCAGATATAATCATCGGTATAACACTAAGATTGGGCAGAAATTTTTTTCTTCCTAGCCATCTCATACTATACATGACAGAATTAGACGACCTATGCTATTCCTATGAGGGGACGAGAGTGACCCGGTGTCCTTTCCTTTGGGTCAAATCACTTGAAGATACCTTTGTATCTGGTAACTGCTGGGGGCCTATTTTGCTGCTGATCTCGAAGTAACCACGCAACGCTGGTGTTTTTGCTGTGGTTGTTGTCTTTGTTTAACAAAGAGATCCTCAAGGGTAGATTTCACCGTTCTCACCAGCTGCGGCCATTCCTAGACAAACAGTTCAAGGGAATAATTGGTAGCCTGGGTATTTACACACCTTTATCACAGCTGCACAGAAACAACTTACACCAAGCACTTGTTATTTTATTTAGATATGTCTGTGTGTTTTTTGTTTTTTTTTATATACTGCAAAATACTCCCTTCAACAGAGCATTTTAAGTATATTAATTTTACCTTTGTGTAAGTTATGTATTATTTACTATATGGATAACATTTTGGGGGGAAAATGTTTTAAGAAACATTTAATTTACAGTAACCTTTGTGTCAGTTATGTATTATTTACTATATGGATAACATTTTGGGGGAAAAATTGTTTTAAGAAACATTTAATTTACAGTTAAATTAAAAGCTAAATTATTTAATTACTGAATAACAGCCTATTCGGTTTCATAATGCTGATTTGCCTAAACAACTCCCTCCCACAACAAGACGCATGCATGTTTAGACAAGTAGGAATTTAAACTTAAATTAAAACAACTATTTAACCAATTTAAATTTTCAGGATTTAAGGAAACATCTTTCTTAGGGATAGTTTGTGTGTTTATGAAACAGATTAGTTAAATAGAATATTTTAGCCAGTAATACCAGTAAATTCTTGTTAGAATCCTTCTCATAGCTTTATTTATAGTGTATAAGTCACTATGGTTTGTATATGTCTTATGCTCGCCGTTTGTTAAATTATAGTAAGTGGACATGATGAAGGCTATACATTTATAAATGTGCAGAGTTTGTTTGCACTCAACCAGTATTTTAGTTTTCTATTTTCTCTCTCAATTATTATTATTAGGCTGAGTAATTTTTCATGGTGCTTTGTAATTGCCGTTTCTCATGTAGTCATGTGTCAAATGCTCTATTTATTTGTTATGGCTTAAGTACTTTTATAAGTAACTATAAATTGGTCTTAGAATTGAAACTGAGCAATTTGGGAAAACAATTAATTAACTTTATCGGTATCAACATGCAAGCAGTCATTCTTCCACATTTGTAAACCACAGAGTAGACTGCAGACATGCGTTCATTTCAAATAAGAATTTATGCAACGGCAAAAAGCCTGGGATCTAAACTGAAATGAAATTTACCTTCATATATATATAGATCTCCTTAGTCAGTTTTATGCAAAAAAAAAAAAAAAAAGGATTTTGAGTGCCATTTATTGCGCTGTTAATCTGACAATTTTATTTGTTTATTTAATCGTTTTCAACATTATTTCACACATGAAGTTGATTGAAAATAGGGGATTGTCGTTACACTGCATGCTTTCTGTCCCGGTTCTGACAGTACTGGGGGCTTTTGTATTGCCATGACAGGATTGTTCTTTGTGGAATAAGAATGGATGGAAAGCAAGAGCCTGCCTTTAATTTATTCATGTTTATTATGAACGGCAGAGTGTACGGTATATTGTAACATTTTATTTTAAGCGAATGTCGAGAGAATAAGTGGCACTTAATCAAAATGAGGTGTCTTATTTAATTATTGAAAATGATGATGGCTTTTATGGCTGCAAATAAATAATTCTCGGATGCAAAATAATATTTGAGCAGGGAAAGCGATTGGCATGTCACTGAAAGCGATTTAGAAACATTTAGAAAATCTATATTGACACTTGGGAGAAGTGCAAATAGAACTATATACAAATGTTACGTAGACTCTATTCCTTAGCGTTGCGGTGTGTAATAGTGCTCTAGAAAACAAACCAAAAATATGCGATATGGTGATATTTGTTAATTGAGTTATGAAATTGGACAACGTGTGTTTTTAAAGTCAGAGCGAGAGAGGTAAAAAAAACAAAAAAAAACACTGCTTGCTCTCATTGACGATTTCATTTCTCATTATTTGGCAGTAAAGGATGAAGTTAGACCGACTTGTCAGAATCGCTCGATTAAACCCAACAACACCGTGGCTAATGCAGATCACAAAGGCAGCCCCTGTGGAGAAGTGGCCGAGCCCATCCCTCTAGTTAATAACCGTAAAGGAAGCCTCCTCATCCTTCCCAGAGACCCCGCTCTACTGCGCCTTAGCCTCACGGGTCCCGGGGAGGCAGGCCGGCTTCAGCGGGCTCGCAGCCTGCCGGTGAAATACAGATACCATCCCAGTAACTCCGCGCTCAATCACAAGCCCTGTAGGTTGCCTCCAGCCGGATGCATCAGTCAGTGCACACCGGGACGCATGCAGTTGCAGTTGGCGTGCTTGCATGTGCACAGTTCTCCACTAATGACCCAATATGTGTCAATGTCAAACTCCGGAGTGGGAAATGCCCCTGGCACAAAGTTCATTAAATAGATTAAACAAGACCTGGGGGTGAAATAGTCCCTAAAGTAAAACAGTAAGATATATTGAGGTAGATACTTATTTGTGTTTAATCAAATGCATGAAAGTTGCTATGATACTGTAACATAAGAACGCCACCAAAACTGTGTGTCCACCACATTTCCTGGGCTGACACCAACTCTTTTTAAAATCATTAAATTGACAGTGATTACCAATTTCATGACATGCCTAGGGTCCAGAGCACCTTTATATTTAAGTGTAATGTAAGTGGCAGTTCTTTTTTCTGGTTTATTTAGCTGGGACAAAATCAAAACATTTTCAACATGCTAATCGAATTTTAAAAATATATATTGTACTTAATAGTGTTTTTCTGTTTCTTTTGTTTTGTTTTCTTGTGAAAAGAAAATGTTTTTTTTTAGATGTGGTTAGTCGGTTGTCAGAGTTTTGATTTGGTCCCAGCCTGGGTTGGGTTATAAAAAAGGCCATAACATCATATTTATAACTATCAAAAGTTATCGAAGGATTCTCTGCACATTGTAAAGCCATTGAAGGGCGACTTGTCCATACACAAATCATGCTTGTACTTCCTTTTGATAGCCAAGGGCACCAATCACAAGATTAGGTTGGTCCAGCAGTCTAGACAGTATCAGTAAAACAAAGAAGCCATTTGAAATTGTTACATGGCACAATCTATACGCATCTATTTTTTTAAGGCATTAATAATTAGATTATTTATTTATGATTATTAAAATACTTTAGAATCCCGAAGAATGCCTTATAATTTATAATATAAAATTGACACAACACAATAAAATCAGCAACTGACTATTTGTGTCTAAAGGTACGAACACTGTTTTCTTATATTAAATGTAACTGGAAAACTAAACTGAGATAATGACCTTGTTTTGTTTTTTATTATACTAGTAATATAATTGTCTAGCGTTTTTTTTTCTTATGACACATGAAAAGCTAAATAAAACCTTCAGCAAAGAAAATTTATATATTTTGATTTTCCGAGGTGCAAAATCTGCAGTTGATTTTATATCTAGGTTGGGACCTAATCAAAACTTTGGCAACTCATTAATCACACTTTATATAACTGAATTACTTATATAACTGAGTTATCTCTATGAGTAGAAGAAATAGGATGCACCAAAATTAAAATGCTATTAAATACAGCCATATAAAGTATGATTTGCGGGTTGATTTGGCCCATCCTTTGTATGTTTTAGAATTTATACATATATGCTGCAGTGGTCCCAGATTACTGACTGTGCAAGGAGATCTAAAAGTATGATCCATAGTGAATGAATGAAATAATTAGCTACTCTATTGAGTTTATTTGTGTTTGTTTAGTTTGAATGCGTGTTGCATATTCATGTGTCAGTTAAGAGAAGCAATAATTAACCTAAAGGAGCATGTTTTTTTTGGGGTTTTTTTGCTTACCTTTTTTTTTTTTTCTGTGTTAGCAGACAGCTATTCATGGTGATTAATTTACCTCTTAGCATGTTTAGTGGGTTTATTAACAACAGCACTTATTGTTATTTATTGTTAGCGCTCAGATGCTTTTGCCTTTTAGATGGCTGTTTCAGCATGGATCTCGGAATGATGAGGGCTGGTCTAGCTATGCGGAGTCTTTGTGTTCAACAGTTACACGGCGAGCTAACTAGCATGTAAGGCAATCTTCGCCATGCTCAAACGATCATGACGACGCTGTCGGTACTAAAGAGTATGGTTGTACTGATGCAAACTGCTGCAGGTGCAACCCTTACTTACGTTATGGCAGTTGTTATGGCAGCCCTTTGGTTTCTCACAGTAATCGTTTGTTAATTTTGTCGGGCCTTAACCCCCCATCTTCACACACAAACACACACACAAACACACACAAACACATACATTCAAACATCCCCATATCCTTACTAATGTGTTTTCTCTCTGCTTTGAGGCCTTTTTCAGACTTTGTAATGACTGTTTGGGTGTTGGCTTTGTGTTCTTTAATATGTCCTTGCCGTTTCACATCACAATTGCAGGAATTCATAATCTGACACCTCTGTATGTGTTTGCAGTCGAAGAAGAGCATCCATCAGCGCTGTCGCCCAAAAAAAAGCAGCGGAATGGGGGCATGAGAAACTCTCCCAACTGCTCGCCCAAAATGATTCGGTAAGTCAACAGCTCCCCGCCTTCAGGACGCCAAAGAGAGAGAAGGAAGACGTGGGGTGTGGGTGTGAGAGCGTGTGTGTTTTTTGGGCAGGCTATAGAATGAGTGGGTGTGGGTGTGGGTGTGGGGGTCGGGGGTTGTGTGTTAGCGTGTGTGTTTTCGGGCAGGCTATAGAATGAGTGGGTTTATGTGTGTGTGGGTATGTGTGGGTGTGGGGGTCGTGGGTTGTCTGTTAGCGTGTATGTTTTCGGGCAGGCTATAGAATGAGTGGGTTTATGTGGGTGTGGGTGGGTGTGGGTGTGTGTCTGTGTGTGTGTGTGTGTGGGGGGGGGGTGGGGTGTGGAGAAAAAGAGAAAGTGAGGAGAGCCCTTTAAGGCTGAAGCATTTATTCTGTCAGCTTGTCAGCAGTTAATGACAGAGCTGAGATATTTCTGTCATGAAAGAGAGTATGAAAAGCTGTTTGAAAAATATTCCTGCTTTAAAGTCTCAGCTGTCACCCTGGTCCCGTCCACATGTATTTCTTAAACAGCAGTGGCACTAATGACAGCGCTAACCAATCAGAAGGACTCATGTGGTTACTTCGCCCTGGGCCATTCATCTATTGTAGGAATCCCTCTGAGTACTGTTTTTGGTACTTAAGGCCATGTGTGAGATGTATCATCACAATCAAAAATGAATTTAAATATTACCTTCCTTTTATCTTGTCCTTTGGAATTAAATTGCTGGTAATTGATTTTGACTGATAAAAGGCCTAAAATTCCACACATGTGGCCATGAGATGAAGAATGATAAGCATTGCTTTTGTAAAAAATATCATCCATTAAGTATTGCATGATGAAAAACAACTTATTTGCAACTGAAATCAAACTTTCTTTGTTTTTGAATTAAAAATGTTGATGGCATTGTCCAAACCGGACCAAAATTGGTACTGAGATGAATAAATTGCGATAAAAAGGAAGCAAACTTTATCAGACATTTCATTACCACCTGCACGATAGGGATTTTATTTGGTCCAGCCCTGTGTCATGTATGTGAAACCAAATATTAAAATAATTAGTAACACTAGGGAATAATGCATTTGACTGATTTCAGTTACTACAGCAAACTGTCCTGAATGCAGAACGGTATATCTCCTTAAATCTGACATTTATATAAATTGGCTAAATGTCCTAATACATCAGCAACCAATAAACCCACATGATTCTTATTATCAAAAGTAGCCAAGAAATCTGTTTTTTTTAATCAAGGAAGATAATTAATAATTTCACATTAGAGCAAACTGCTCTAATCTGAAAAGAACGATATTTCCACCACTGGGACAAATTTCTAAGTGAGGGTTTTTATTAGTCTGTAAAGCAAAAGCCTTTAAGCGGACTTCCAGTTGGAAATGGAGAAAAATAGGCTCTGTACTTTTCTGGCCCTTTAAGCCGGGAAACCTTAACCTCTTGTCGGTACTGTTTAAGTTTGTAAAAAGCTTGGTTTAAATTACAGATAATTTTTATTCTAATTTTAATCTCACCCTCTTCATTTAATTAAAATTTGGTGGATTTCGTGCCAAAAGCGTCGCACAATAATGTAAAATTTATGAATAAAAAGGACATGCGATTTCTCTTATACTGCATATTTGTGAAACATATTGTCAAAATCTAACTGACAGTTTTCATTTAAACGACCGTTTTAATGTTACACATTGTTTTACCAACCTACATAAGACCAGTTCAAAACCAGGAAACATATTTAGGGTTCCAACCATATAAAGTATAGCTGTGACCAAATAAAAACTTTGACAGCCCACTAATCTCACTTTACATAACTGTAATTAACAGCATTTAAAAGTTTTGAATTGGTCCCAGCCTGTATGACCGGCCTGTGTTGTTCACCAAAGCTCCAAGTGAACCACGGCATTTTCAAAGTAGAAAATCATATGTAAAAATCACATTCTGCCTCGTAAATATTTGCCAATTTCCAACTAACTGTTTTTTCAAAAAGATATTTAGTTTTATTTCTTAACTCCGGGGGGAAAACCTTTCTAGTGCAGAGTGGAAGGTTTACCTTGTAACCATGTCCCGTGTAATTTATGCAACTCTTGTTTGATCTTTGAGCAATAATGATTCTTGGGAGTTATTTACACAGTTTTGATTTGCTTCAAAGCGGTGTCAGAATGCTGCTGCTTTAGGGTGCTTCTGCATTCTGCTGGCTCGTGGGTACTGAGATGACATCTTCTCTGTTCTAGGTGCAATCTTTTTATTTTTTTTATTTTTTTCCAAGCCGTAGCCCTCAGCAATGCATCAAATTACCAGACACAGGCTTGCCTACCCCTTCACAACACTTTTCAGTAGATATGTTATGCTAT